>BJCO01744293.1:0-17545 GCA_018326465.1 Flaveria floridana | reverse complement strand
TTCCTGAAGATCTCTCCTTCATAGTACATGGAATGTTTCAGGGGGTCAAGTTCAGGTATTCTCAATTTGTTTATACAAATTTGATAGCAAACTTAGACTCCTTAGAGTATTACATGTTTCATAGATATGTTTAATACATTCTTAACTATGAACTGGGCTCACAGTTGAGGGAAACAAGTAATATCCTTAAATTAGGATAGATGAAGCCCAACATCTATAAAATCTTGAAGAAGCCAACAGTTGGCTTCTCAGGGGTAGAAACAGCCCTTGTCCCAAAAACGCTAGAGCTCATTGCTCAAGGTGACAACCTAGCAATACAAGCTAGTGTTGAACCCGCACCTTCTCCATCCCAACCACTAAAACAACCACAAATCACCCTCACCTACTAAAGAAAACACAAACGAACCTCTGCATAATCTATTGAGTCTGTGCAGGCCCCTATATACTCACCTATACAGGAGGAAGTGGACATTGGAGCTCCCGCATCCCCTGAGGAGCAAACCACTCCCATCACTTCAAGAATCAGTGCTGAGGTTCCTCATGCTCAGCCTGATAAGCTCACAAGCCCACGAGCCTTATGCCTTCACTTTAGTTCTCAACACTCAAGTGAACAACCTTCAAAGGACAGTTACCATCCCCAGTCTTTAGATTTAAACCAACCAATTCCCAACCTTGACTTCTATACTGATGAGGAGGAGTACCATGAGTCTTCCTACTACATCACTCCTTAAAGGGAGATGAGTGCTCCTGAGTCACCTAGGTATAGCCCACATCTGTCACCTATCACTGAGGTGGATACTTCTGAAAATGTTCAGGATATCCATATGGAAGAGGCTCTCAGTTCAGCAAGTGATTATATCATTCAGACCTCAACCATGGCAACTCAGCTCATTGACACTTCAACTGAAGTTGTCACTGAGCAAAGGAAATCCAGCAGCCAAGAACACCATGCTGATGATGAGGAAGAGGACCTTGGTACAATTCTCTCATCCCCTAGTGGTTCTTCTGATGAAGATGAGGGAATTTGAGACTAAAGGTGCAAAAACTGTCAAAAACATGCACCTATTTAGTCTCCAATGTTAGTCATCTTGAATCTCAAGTGACTACCTTGCAACATAGGGTCAATGATCAGTAACTTGTGATATCTCATCTCAAGGAAAAACTAGCTGGGAGACCCTTAATTGATGCTCAACCAGGAACACAAGAACCTGTGGATGTAATTGACCTAACTCCTAGCTCACCTGTGCAAGAGGGTGATGCTACCAAAAAGGGGGAGGAAGTTATTACAATCATAGAACCTGGGAGTTCCTTAGGGAGTATGGACACTGAGCACTCACCATCCTCACTTGCAGTTGTGCATACTCAGCAACTTTCTCAAGTTCACATTGATGTGGACAGTATAGACTCAGTTATTAGGAATCTATTTGAGAAAGGCATCCCAAGAGCAGTATCATCCCCACCAACTCTATGTCATATTTTTGGGTGGAGGTATGATACTGCAAGAAGAACTCTTATTCTTCAAAGAGTTCAGGATAGGAACACTGCAGAGTTCAGTCTTAGAGGAAGAAAAAGGCAATTAGGTAATACCATCGGTGAACTGGATGTTGAGGCAGACCCTGAGATTAGCTTTAAAGGGAAAACCTTGACTAAAGGCCCAGTGGTAGAACCTGAGAGCCCTGTCTCACCACCAACTACTGCAGATGTTCAAACCCTTGATGAGACACCTATTGGTGAAGGCACATCTCAACCTCTCTCTTGCCAGAGCTTGGAAGCTACACCAAGCAATGAAGGCCAAAGCTCTCTCCACCCTGAGTCACAAAGGTCCGTGAGTGACAAAAGGAAAAGGAAATTAACTTCTGAGGAGATTGAGGAGGATGAGAGAGAGAGAGAGAGAGGAAAAGGAAGCTAAGGGGAGAAAGTTCCTCTACTGGGTCTGTAAGGCTCATTGAAAGTGCTATCAGGGCTGCCCCCAGACTAAATACTCAGGATGATGAGTTAAGGGCAGTTAGGATAAACTACTTGCAGACCAGGAACTATGATATTAATAATATCATTTCTCTCCCCATAGATGAGTTGAATGAACTTGCTGACATGGAACTATCAAAAGAGAGAAAGTAAGAAGAGGATGTAGAGCTTCTTCTGAAAATCAAAGAAGAAAGAAGAAGGAAGTGACTCTATAAACAAATGCCTACTCTCTCACCAGTTCAAGAAACTCAGGAACAAAAGGATGTGATACCACAAGCACCTCAGGTAGACAAAGAAAATGATAGGATCAATATGATCAACTACCTGAGTGCCACAGGCCTCTATCAAACTAATACACTTCTTCCGTTACCCTTTGACTACATTGAGTTTGAGTACCTCAAACAACTTGAACTTCATGTAGCCAAAGAAAGAAAGATCACCAAAAGGAAGTTAAGGGAAGAAGCTATAAAATCAAGAGCCACCATCCATAAGAACTTGAAAAAATCTGCTGACAGGCAGAAGATGATGAGCTTCTTGAAGCTGTATGGATTCTCTGGAAGGAGACTTGGTCCCATGTCTCTATCCACCATTGATGAGCATATCAGCGTGATGAAGTAGAAGATCCAAAGAGGTGAACTTGTTGACTTACACTCCCCACCAAGTCAGGTCCCTCAGGAAGTGGAGGTTAAAGTTGAAACACCTAAGACAACACAACCGAAACCTCCTGCTAAACCTTATCAGACTTCCACTTTTGATCCACAGCAGGGATCTATCCCCTCTCAATCTGAACCAGCGAGAGAGGAAGACCCAACTGAGAAAGACAAAGAAGATCAATCTGGTGCTGCAGGCCAGTCTTCTCAGTTAAAGAGTTCAAAGAGGAGGAAAAGGAAGGTTTCCAAACCAAAGTCAAAGAAGAAGAAGAAGGAAACATCCACCCCCAACCACAGGATGAGTCAGAACATCCTGTAGATGTGCAACCAGAGGATGCCCCACTAACTCCAATCCAAGCAGCTCCTCTGGCATAAAGAAGACCCATCTTATCTTGGACATACACCATAACTCCAGAAAGATGGCATGTCATAAGAGATCAAGGTATTGAACATATCTACACATAGCAGGATATGTTCAATCTACCTCTGTATGATCTCTTTGACTTGAGAAGACATTATGAGTGTCTGAGTGATCCTGACCATCTCATGAAGAAAGGGATGGTCATCATCATAATGAGGACTATCAATATCTAAAGACTTCAAGTGTTTTGGTAGCATCAGCCTAGGGGGAGTTTGTAAGGTTATTAGTAAGGCTGATGCAACCCAAACACTCAAAGTCTTTCCTACATGCATGCATAAGTATACTGAAGTGGAATACTTTGTAAGTTTTACACTGCCATAGAAATTATTCTAAGTGTCAAGTCTTTTGAAGCCAAGACTAATATCTTCCGAAGCCAAAAGATGAAGTCTTCTAAAGTTTCAAGGACAAAGTCTTCCGAAGCCAACCATTGAAGACAGATTTCTTCCGATGACTTTTGTATTACATGCTTTATCTGATGTACGTTTTACCTAAAGCTGAACCACTTTCTGCTGCCACTCTGATAAGTCACTTACCTTTCATGAGTTGGTGAAAAGGTCCATGCTTTTGGTAAACTGTACATTGAGGTCTTGAGTCTGTAACTTTCCACTTTATGTACTTCATCCTTTTTGTAAAATATTAGGATGTGAGTTATGGCATGTCATAGTCATTAGTCAAAAGGCAATCTGCCTTTTGACTTTACATGGATTTTGTTATCTAGTTCATGTATCCAGCTGGCCTTCAAAGTATGGCTGACTGTAGTTTGTAGTATAAGTATTTTCTGATCCTTGTAACTTTGTATGTTTGTGTAGAACTTTGTAAACCATTTGTAATGAACTAGAAGATCAATATACATCAACCTTGAAAACAAAATACTTGTGTGTTGTTCTAGTTTCTGTCTCATTTACATTTTATATTCTTAGTTCTCTAAACTATGTTTACCAGTTTCCTATTTGAATTGTTAAGTGTTGTCATACACTCTCCTCTTTGTGTTGTTGTGTTGTAAAAGTGCATAAACCCTTCACCCGGTCCTACTGACACTATGAGTTCCTCGTTATGTCTTTCGGTTTGACTAATGTGCCAGCTGCTTTTATGGATTTAATGAACCGAGTGTGTCGGCCATTGTTAGATAAATTTGTGATTATGTTTATTGATGATATCCTGATTTATTCAAGAAGTGAGGAAGAACATGCTAGCCACATATGCGAGGTGTTAGAGACACTTAGGAGAGAGAAGTTGTATGCAAAGTTCTCTAAGTGTGCTTTCTGGTTATGTGAGGTTTAGTTTTTTGTGTCATGTTGCTAATGCTGAAGGAATCATAGTGGACCCGATAAAGGTTGAGGCAGTGATGCAATGGAAGTGTCCAAAGACTCCATCCGAGAACCGTAGTTTCTTGGGCTTGGCGGGTTATTACCGGAGAATCAACTAAGACTTTTCCAAGATAGCCTCACCTTTGACTAAATTGACCCGCAAGGACATGAAATTTGTGTGGGGTCGAGAATAGGAGCATGCTTTTGAGGAGTTAAAGACGAGATTTACTCAAGCTCCTGTCTTGACATTACCCAAAGGGAGTGAAGACTTAGTTGTATATTCGGATGCTTTTTATTTGGGGCTAGGTTGCGTATTAATACAACGTGGAAGGGTAATAGCCTACGTATTCCAACAGCTGAAACCACATGAAGTCAACTACCCTACTCATGACTTAGAGCTTGCAGCGGTGGTCTTCGCGTTAAAGATTTGGAGGCACTACTTATACGGGACGAAGTGCACCATCTTCACAGACCACAAGAGCTTAAAGTATTTCTTTAAGCAAAAGGGCCTCAACATGACAAAAAGGATATGGTCAGAGCTCATCAAATATTATGACTGTGAGATCCATTATCATCCAGATAAGGACAACGTTATGGCTGATGCCCTTAGTCGTAAAGAGAGACCCGGGCAGATTCGGTGAAGGCTTATCAGTTGGTCATGACCGCTGACATGATGACACAAGTGAAAGAATTTCGATATGAGGCGTTGAAAGAAGATCGTCTTAATTCTGAGTGAATGAAGGGTCTAGTTGCAGAATTTGGTGAAAACACTCTCGGTGTTAGGACCCAAAACGGACGAATATGGATCCCTTGTTACGAAGACCTACGGGGGCGAATCATGGATAAAGCTCATAAAAATCAATCCTCGATTCATCCCGGTACTACAAAGATGTATCAAGATATGAAGAAAGATTATTGGTGGCTGGGTATGAAGCGCAATGTAGTGGAGTATGTGAGTAAGTGCTTTACTTGTTTGCAAGTGAAGGTAGAACACCAAAAGCCATACAGGAAAATCCAACCATTGGATATACCCGAGTGGAAGTGGGAGCATATCACCATGGACTTCATAACGAAGCTACCTCGTACGGCGAGGGGGTACGATACCATTTGGGTGATAGTTGATCGTCTGACCAAGAGTGCTCACTTCATACCGATCTGCGAGACATACTCATCCGAGTGACTGGCAGATCTGTTCATTAAGGAGATTGTAGCTCGTCACGGTGTGCTGGTGTGTATCGTGTCGGATCATGACACTCGATTCACATCGAAGTTTTAGAATAGGTTCCATGATGCGATGGGGACGATGCTACATATTAGCATGGCTTATCACCACTAGACAGATAGTCAGTCTGAGAGAATGATTCAGACACTCAAGGATATGCTCTAAGCATGCGTGATTGACTTTGGAGGAAGCTGGGACGACCACTTACCGTTAGCATAATTCTCGTACAATAACAGCTACCATGTCAGCATAAGCATGCCACCATACGAATGCTATACAATAGAAGGTGTACGATGCCTGTATGTTGGGGAGACATTAGGCAGAAAGAGTTAGGAGGTTTCAAAGTGCTTAGCTAATGAAGACATGTTTGTACCATTGGAGGATATTGTGGTGGATGAACGACTCAATTTCGTAAGGCAACCAGTGGCGTCATCAATCGAAAAGAGAAGAGACTGCGGAATAAAGTGGTTCCACTAGTGCGTGTGTAGTGGAAACGCCAGAAGGGTTTTGAGTCTACTTGGGAGACTGAAGAAGAGATGAGACAACATTACCCATAGTTATGAAAGAGTGACAGGTTTCGGGGACGAAACCTCTTTAAGGGCGGTAGACTTGTGACGCCAGAAATTTTGTCAAAATAAAAAGGAAAGAAAAACAAGAAGGAAAAGAAAATAAAGTATCTTGAGCGAAATAAAAACGAGCCAAAGTTGAAGGGGGCTTTGTGTAAAATAGTACAAAAGTACAAAATAATACTTTTAAAGGGGCATGGCCGCCCATGCCATGCCCACTTTCTGGTTTTGAGATCGACTAAAAAAGGAGTAGAACAAAGAAGAGCTGTTTCTCTCGGTTATTCAAGAAAAAGGGCTGAAATTCACACTTGGTAAGTGCTTTCTTATGTTTTTGGTTCGGTTTTGTGAGGTTTCCTGCCTTGAAACCGATTTATATGTGCTTTATGTGTTCGGTTGCTTGCTTTGGCTTGTTTAGGTGTTTGAACTCATGTACAAGCAAGTTTGGAGGAGTTTTGCTTGTTTGCTACAATAGGTGAGTTTTAGACCCTGGATTTTACATATTTCACAACTTCTTTGGGGCTAAAAATATATTAAAAAATTTTATAATTATTATGTACGTATACCCCATATGTTTTATGGGGGTATGATGATGTTTTATGGTCGTTTATGCTATGTTAATGCTTAGAATAGTAGTAAGAAGCTTAGAACATGATGATACGAGGATTTAGGTCTGAAAGCAGCTTAGAAATATGTTTAACAGGTGTTCATGCGCCTACATAAGGCTCATGCACCTGAATTTGCCTTAGAAAAACATTTGAGTGGGGTCATGCACCCAACTAGGGCTCATGCGCCCAAAAATATGGCCTGAAAATACTAAGGGTGGGCTCATGCGCCCAAATAGTACTCCCATGCGCCCAACTAATGCCTTAGAAATTCTAAGTGTAAGTCCATGCATCTGAACAGTAGCTCATGCACCAAAGTGTTAGGCTCAGACGCCTAAGTATACCCCATGCGCCCAAATAGTACACATGCACACAAATAGTACCCATGCAGCCGAAGTAGCTAACGCGCCTAAGTGATGAAACGCCTAAGTAGCCCATGCGCCCACATCATTGAAAAACGCCTAAACAAGCCTTATGTGCCTGTATAGAGCTAAAACGCCTAACACATAGAAAATTTCCTGAAATTTTAGATAAACAGAATTATTAGGGTTTGTTCCTAGTTTGACTTAAGGGTTATAATTGTTTATATTATGCATGTTTATGGCCTATACTTATGTTTCATATTACTTATTATCATGTGACTTTACGTGGGGTGTTTATGATCATAAACATAAAGTATTACCATTAATAAAATGTGAAAGATTAAGGATAAAGAGAAGTGGAACACAAAAGAATGAATGAAAGTATTGCAAGCAAATGAATGGAGGTGCACGACCATGTTGTTGTTAGCTCAACTGTGTGCGGTTTAGCTAACCCGAAGGATGCACACAGGGTCAATCATTAAGATTGACGGGACTCTTGTAGCATACCCTAGGTGACAGGGTCAGCTTCATTCATAATGTTCATGGTATATTTATAAACCACAGGCCCAGCATTAGCTTCGTGCATAATGTTCGGGGTATTGCACATTGGTTCGGATGAGAGTGAAAGATAATAAAAGAGTATGAAATGAATGAATGTGTACGATAATGAACTGAGTTATACCTTGTTGTATGTACGATGAATGCTCACATACGAAAGTAAAGAAAGCATTTTATTGTAAAACGGAATTTTTTATATATAAGCTATATAAGGTATTTTAATGCTTTTAAAACTAGAACTCACTCAGCAACGCTGACTTCTTTCAGTTCGCAGGTAACTGTTGCTGAGGATGGCATGGGGGTTAAGCTACTCGGCAGGATAAGGCTGACATCCATTCATATTTTAATGTTATTGTTGTTTTGTAATGCAATGAAACAATTCTTTTGTAACTAATAAACAAAATTGTATTTCTTAACTAAAGTAATTATAAATGAAATGAACTGCTTTTGCTAACTCAATTCCGCTGCTTAATTTATGAATTATGTAATGTTTTATGTAATAATGCGATGATTGTCCAACTGTGAGGTGCCCGGGAACGGGGCCTTACATCTTTGGTTGCTTTAGGCATCAGCCTTTAAAGTATAACCTTATAAACACCGCCTAGGCTGATGCTACTAAAACAGAGAAGGATACTCAGATATTGATAGTCCTGATCAGGATGAAGACCATTCCTATCTTCATCAATTAGTTAGGATGCCTCAGACTCTCATAGTGTCTTCTCATGTCATAGAGATCATATAGAGGAAGATCAAGCATGTCTTGCAAAAAATAGACATCTTGACCTCCTGGATCTCTGATGATATACTAACTATCTAGATTTGCAGTAAAAGTCTAGGACTGGATTGGTCTTCTAGCTGCAAGTGGCTATACTTGTGTTGGACTGGATGGAACAACCTCTTCTTGAGCCACCTTATGATGCTCTGACTCATCCTGAGAGCATCCTAAGGTGTGATGGTGAATGCCTTGGACTTCTTTTTTTATTAGTTTCCTTTTGTAAGGCCATCCTTTTGCTCCTCTTTCAAGACTTTAACTAAGAAGACTAGCCTTTAACACTAGGTTGTTCTTGTGTGTCTTTCTAAGTTGGGTCTTCTTCTCTTAAAAGTTTTGAAGGAGGGGGATCAGGACCTTACTATGGATCAGAAGATGAAGTTGGCCGTGGTTCAGCTCTATGTCCAGGTTGAGTTGTCTCTTGGGGTTCAACCTTGACCTCAACTTCAGAAGGAGCTTGACTTGGTGGAGAATGCAAGTCAACAAGCTCCTTCTTTTAATGTTCTACTTGACCACTCTAATATGCTTATCCATAGTGGATTGAGACATTGGACCAAGCTTCCTTTCGGAGAACCCATAAAGCCTCAAGAAGCTCATCATCCTCTGCCTATCAGTAGACTTGTTTTGCCTCTTTTTACTGATGGATCTTGACTTTGTAGCTTCTTCCCTCATCTTTCTCTTAGTAGCTTTTTGTTCTTTTATTACTTATTGCTCAATCTGCTTAAGATACTTGAATTCTATGTACTCATATGATAAGGTAAGAAGTGTAGATGCCTAATAGAGACCTGTGGCACACAAGTAGCTAATCATGTTTTGTCTATCTACTTCCTTGTCTACTTGAGGTTGTTTAGTTGCCATAGCCTCTGTCTCAGGACTTTCTTGAACTAGGGAGACGGTATGAGCATGCCTATGGAGCCTTTTCTGCCTCCTATCGTCTATGATCTTGAGGACCAATTCTACATCCTCTGTCTCCTTCTCTCATTTAACAGCTTTATGTCAGCCAGTTCATTGAGTTTCTCTAAGGGAGGAGACATGAGTATATCTATGTTGTAGTTCCTGGTCCCCAAATAGTTTAATCTGGCTGTCCTCAACTCATCATCTTAAGTATTTGGCCTCGGGGCAGCCTTGATTGCGGCTTCCATGAAGCTTGGGGACCCACTTGAACACTCTCCCTTTAACTTCCTCTTCCTCTTTCTCTCCTCCTCCTCAGTCTCCTCAGGATTTAGTTTCCTTTTTTTGTTGTCACTCACTAGCCTTGGTGACTTAGGATGGAGAGAGCTTTGGCCTTTATTGCTTGGTTCAGAAGTCAAGCTCTGGCAAGAGAGAGGTTTGAAACATCTTTACCAGCTGGTGCTTCACTGAGGGTAGATGTTAAAGTAGTTCTTGTGACAAGGTTCACAGGGTCTATCACTGGTTTCAGTCAAGGTTTTTCCTTTGATGCTAATCTTAGGGTCCATCTCAATATACAATTGACCAATGACATTGCTTGTTAGCCTTTGTCTTCTTCTTTGTCTGAACTCTTTAACAGTCCTATCTTGAATCCTCTTAGCCAGTCTATCAGCTTGCATGTTTTGACATGGGTTGGCAAGTGACATGTGGACTAGAGGAAGACTGTCATAGTACTTCAAGTTCTGAAAATTAAAGACCTGTTTGTTGCCCTTAAAGTCTATGCAGTATCAGGGCTCTCCTGTTAGCATCATACATCCACCCAAGTATTTCATTCTGAGCATCATAGGGTAGTGCAGACATAGCTCTTAGAATACCCTCCTCAAACAAACTTTGTATGAGTGATTCCACATCAATATGAACTTGAGGAGGTTACTGAGTATGGACAATTGCAAGTGAGGGTGGTGAATCCACAATGTCCATAATCTGAGAAGAACTCGTAGGTTATGTTATTGCTAGGACTTTCTCCCCCTTTTTGGTAGCATCACCCTCTTACATAGGTGAGCTGGAGGTTAAGTCTATCATACCCACAGGTTCTTGTGTTCCTGGTTGAGTCCTCCTTAAAGGTTTCCCAGCGATTTTTCCTTGAGATCAGAGATCTCAAGTTGCTGATCATAGACCCTTCTTCACTAGGTAGTCACCTGAGATTCCAAGTGACTAACCTTGGACACTAAATAGGTGCATGTTTTAGTTAGTTTTTGCACCTTTAGTCACATATTACACACATCCTCATTAGAGGAATCATGGGGGGAAGAAAGAATAGGACCTAAGTCTTCTTCCTCATCACAGCACTTTGGTCTTGGCTGCTGGATTTCCCCTATACCATGACAGCTTCAGGTGAATTGTCATGGGGTTGGATTGCCATGGTTGAGATCTTAATGATGTAATCACTTGCAAAAGTAAGAGCCTCTTCCATATGGATCTCTTTAACATGTTTAAGAAGATCCAACTCAGTAGTGGGTGGATGATGTGGGCTAGACATGGGAGAGATAGGAGTACTCATATCTCCTTGAGAAGGGGTGGAGAATAGAGATACATGGTACTCACTAAAGCCCATGTCTTGATCATCATAGAATTCTAGGTTGGCAATTGGTTGGGTGTGATCTAGAGGCTGGGGATAGTACCTTTCCCCTGAAGGTTGTTCACTAGAGTTTTAAGACTCTGAGTGAAGGCTTAAGGTTGTTAGGGTTGTGAGCTCATAAGGCTGAGCTTGAGAAACCTAGCACTGATCATTGGTGAGATGTGAGTGGTTTTCTCCTTAGGAGAAGTGGAAGCTCCAGTGTCCACTTCCTCTTGCATGGGTGGTGATATGGTAGCCTGCACAAGCTGAGTAGCTTATGCGGGGGTTCATTTGGATTTTCTTTTATAAATGATGGTTATTTGTGGCTGTGTGGGTTGTTGAGAAGTAGAAGGTGTGGGTTCAACACTAGCTGGTGCTGCTAGGTTATCACCTTGAGCAATGAGCTCTAACATTTTTGGGATAAGGGCTGTTTCTACCCCTGAGAAGCCCACAATAGGGTTTCTCATAGTCTTAAAGATGTCGGGCTTCATAGGTCCTAATTTTAGAACATTTACCTATTGCCCTTAAGTGTGAGCCCAGTTCACAGTTAAGAATGTGTTGGACATACCTACGGAACATGTAATATTCTAAGGAGCCAAGTTTGCAAGTAGATTAGTATATAAAAATTGTGAACACCTAAACTTGACCCGCTGAACCATCCTATGGACTATATAGGAAAGGTCTTTAAGAATTTGATCCCATCCTCTATGCATGTTGGATAGATTGTGGATGATAACATGGAGGAGGTACTTCCACTGGGAGGAGACCTTTTCCTTTCGAAAGGTTCTTACAGAGTAATCACTTTTATAGCCCATCTATTCAAAGGAGTGGTTGACAACAGACTTGGGGAAGGACAAATCACATTCTATGTTATCTATCCTTAGACGTGTGTTTATGGATGCTAGGGTGATGAAGATTGTCCTCCCCTGCACTGTGGCAGATAGTGCCTTCTCCCCAACCATGGTGATGTCTTGGCAGGTCTTCCAGAACTACAATAGTTGATCCTCATAGAGTTAAGAAGCAGAAAACCTCTAAGGAACCATGTTCTTTCTTAGTGTTCAACAGAGCAACCTGGTTATGTTGCCTGTGTAGGTGCATGGAAAAATCGGGTTGGTTTTTGCGATCAAGTTTGGCCATTTTGAGGTAGCTTTGAGGTGAAGGAAGATAAGAACAAAGGCGGTTTGTGGGTGAATTAGGTTAAAGAATTTGCAGATGAAGATGATAGTGAAAGAGGGGGAACCTTTAAGTATATATATATGAAATGGATTTGAGATCAAAGTTAATGTAAAAGGACAAACTTTAAAATCGGGAAGTCTATCCTACCTCTGAAAAAGGTGCCCAAAATGTTAGTTTTCTTAGAAGTCGAAAATCTTCCGAAGGTAATTTGTCTTTCGAAGTTTTACAAAAACTTCCAAAGCCAATTTGACTTTGAAAGATATTCCTGAGCTTTGTGAAAATTTTGCTTTGGAAGAAAAATACTTAAGAGTATTTTCTCTTTTGAGACATATTTGGTTTCAGTAGAGATTAAAATTAGGAAGTTTTATTCTTAAGAAAATAAATCTATCGAGACATAATTGCTTTTGAAAGAAAATTTTTCTTCAAAAACATATAAGTGCTTAGAAGCATATTCTTGCTTCGTAAGATATATCAAAATTTCTCCTGAATGTAAATTTCTTATAAGTAGTTATCTCATTTGAAAACTTAATATTCTTTTCATGACAATACTAATGTCTTCTGAAAGAAAATATGTCTACAATTTCCAAAATTCTAAGGAATATCATTTGAATATTTTTCTTCCAAAGAAAACTGGGCTTATGTAGGTGATAATTTAGGCAACTTAGGAGACACATGTTTTAGAAATAGTATTGATTTAAGTTTTAAGAAAATCTACTCAAAGTTAATCATCCCAATAGCTAAGACAAGATATCTAAATCTCCGTTCATCAAAAGCCTTTGTGAACAGATTAGCATATTGTTCATTTGTGTTAACTTTGACTAGTTTTATGAATCCCTTTTCAAAATTATCTCTAATCAAATGATACCTGATTTTGATTTATTTTGTCCTTAAGTGCTACACAGGATTCTCTGTAATAGAGATAAGACAGTTGTTGTGTATGTAGATTGGAGTCTTTTTGAAGTTGAATCCATAGTCCAACATCTAATTCTGAATCCAAAGCACTTGAGCACACCAGCTAGCAGCAACAATGTATTCTGCTTTGACAATTGATGCAAGGATTGCTTCTTAAATTGCCATGAGACTATCCTTCCACCAAGGAATTGACATCCCCTAGATTTTAACTTTGTAGTCATGTTGTAGCCACCATAGTCACTATCTGTATATGCATACAGATTGAACTTAGAATTGTTTAGATACCAAAGGCCTAGTTTAGGAGCACCTTTGAGATATCTAAGAACTCTCTTGATAACGACCAGGTGTGACATCTTGGGGTTGGCTTGATATTTTACACGTATACATGTAGCAAACATGATATCAGGCCTGCTGGCTGTGAGGTACATAAGAGACCCAATCATAGCTATATAGAGATGTTTGTCTACACACTCCCCCTCAGGATCAGGTCCAAGGGAGTGGTTTCTAGCTATGTTTGTTTTTGTAACCTTAGATTCACTCATATTGAATCTTGTAGGTATGTCTTGCCCATACATTGACTGACTTATGAAGATGTCATTGTCAACCTGGTTTGCTTGAATTCCTAGAAAGAAATTGGGTTCCACCATGGCACTCATTTCAAATCTATTCTTCATTAGCTTCTCAATGTGTTTGCATAGCTTTGGATTAGTTGACCCAAAGATAATGTCATCTACATAAACTTGAACCAACATCAAGTCATTCCATGTTCCTTTGCTGAAGAGTGTTCCAACTATATTACCTCTCTTGTAGCCATGTTGACAGAGATACTGAGATAGTGCCTCATACCACTTCCTTGGAGCTTGGTGCAGCCCATAAAGAGCTTTATCAAGCTTGCAAACATAATCAGGATGATCTGTGTCTGCAAAGCCAGGTGCTTTTTAACATACACCTCTTCATCTATCACCCCATATAGAAAAGCACACTTGAAATCAAATTGGTAGACGTTGAAATCCTTGGATACAACAAAAGAAAGGAATATCCTAACACCTTTAAATATTGAAACTTCTTTGACTTTGACTTAGAAACTCCAAAGGGATTGCCTTAGATGAATTCTCAAAACGCTCAACTTGAAATGCGCCTAAATAGTTGTGAAACGTCCAAACAGTTGTCAGACGCCTGGGTGTAAATAACGGCCAAATAGTTCAATGCACCTACACAGTTGTAATGCGCCTAGAATTAATTTGTTTCTAAAAAGTCCTAAAGTGACCAAACAGTTGTAATACACCTTAACAGTGGTAAAACGCCTAACCAAAAACGCCTGAATAGTGGTAAAATGCGTGAACAGTTGTCAAGCGCCTAGATACTTAGGCAATTTTAGAAGTGTTTTAACCTAATGCGCCAAAATCAACAGATTCATACGAACAAAACAAACATAAATATTCTAAAATTATTCAAAACTTGTTTAATTGATCTAAAAACATCAAATTAGGAAGTAATTTGATCAATAATCAATCTTTATCTTCAATTTCATCAAACAACAACAACAATTCAATCTATTGATTGAAATTCAGTCCGATGAATGAAGAACAAGTTCAAACAATAATTTAGACAAATTCACTAATTTTGAACGAATTGAACTAAAAATTGTGATTCAATTCATGTTTCTATTGATGAAACATAACTGAAATCAACAATTATTTGATCAAATTGATTATCAATCATAGATTCAAGTGATTTAAGTGCTTGAAAGTTTGAGCAAACTCAAATCACTAAACCAACAGCTTTTATACCATTTGATAGGATCAAAATGGATCGATCTGTGATGATATTGTAATGCAATTCAATCAAAACATACACAAGTAATCAAATCAATGCAAACGTATCAGACAAATTCATAGCTTTTCATTGATACTAAGCATAGAAAATACAAGTGTAGAAAATAGTTACAAGTTCTTTCAAGAAAACATAAGGACATCTATTTACACAAATAATCCCTAAACTATGACAAAACTATAGAAAAGACTAATAAAGACTAAATATTAATATTCAAGAGGCTTCTACAATACTCCCCCTAATATTGACATTTTCTGCAGTCTTTAAAATCTTCAATCATTTGTACTTTGTCTTCAAAATTCATTAATCTTCAGTCTTTTCTCTCTTATGTCTTCAAAAATCTGCTGGTTCTTCTTTAATCTTTAACATCAGTTTCTCTTTATACATTTCTTGCCCTCTTAAAGCTTTAGCAATGGCAGACTTGAACTTGCCTGCTAAAAGACCTTGTTCTGGTTTAGATTCATTTGTCTTGATCTCCATCTGATTCATAACCTCCAATGTTTCCTCTGACAAACCTGCGATATCAATGTTAGCATATAATTCAAGTGGTTTTGGATCCTATTTTGAGTGAACCTCCAGCACCCCTTTACTTGATATCTCATGAATTCTATTGCTTTGATATCCTTTTTTACTATGCTGGCATAAGCTAAGGCTTTTCTCAATAATATTCATTGATATGTCTTCAATGTCATTGATATCGTAGGTTTGTCAAAGGAAACATTTGGAGGTTTTTGACCCTATCATGGATGCATCTAGTTTTAGATATGATTTCAACATTATGATGTGAAGAACAACGAATACAACAACAAAAAATGAAGAAAAAGTTCACTGTTCATTGAAAGCCCCTCCATTCATCAACAAAAAACAAAAGAAAAACAACAAATATGTTTTAATTGGTTTGATTTTAAGACTATTAATCAAGTTGCTGATTATTTCTTCAAAATTTGATGCAATTGACAATGATTATCATCAACAATGAAGAGAAACATGAGGAAAAAGAAGACGATATTGTTGTTCCTTAAAATTGTCAACAAAATCTGATGGGTTTCAAGCAAATCAAGAATTTTTTGACATGATGAAACCATATTCGTATTTGTTTCCATGTAGTTAATTTAGGTGCTAGTAACAAATCAATACGGATACATGTTTTGCATAACATAAAAATGTGTCTGTGCATCAATCAAATGCGGATGTGCAAGTGTGATAAAAACACAAATGTGGATGCACATGAACAAATGCGGATGCTGACAAACAAATGTCAATGCTCATGAACAAATGCGGATGGCAATGATACAAATACGGATGCTTATTCAAACAAATGCTGATGATCTATTAATTGAAGTTAACAATTGTGGATGAGTTATTTGAGAAATGTTGTTACATTAAACTCACATGATAACAAATACGGATGTGTAGTTATGGTAATGCGGATGCATTATAACAATTACGGATGGAAACCATACAAATACTGGTGGTAACTATTAAAATATGGATGGTTTGTAAACTAATGCAGGTGCATCATATTACACATGTAAAAAATGCGGTTGCTTTAGTGAACAAATGCTGATAAGCTACTCACCTAATGTGGCTGAGTTAACTTCAAATGCAATTCATCAAAGAACATAAGATGATGAACAAATGATGAACAGATGACATCAAAAAACAAGAAAAAGACAATATCATGAATGCATACGAATGCAACCAAAAGGAATGTCTATTTTATGCATTCTAAAGAAAGAAAAACAATAAAAAACAACTTTGGTCACAAAACCACTGCGTCCTTCTAGGATTTGTACAAACTATCAGAAACTCTCTAAAAGTCATAATACTTTAATTAAATATGATTTGTTGAACCCGTGTCTGAATACTGAGTGGAACAGATACACAGACTTTAATCATGGGGGCCAATAGTTATCTAAAGAATGTCAAACTATCAAGTCTTTTCACGAAGACACGTGACCGAGAAGATCTTTCAATTCAGTGTTTGGCAAGCATTAGTTTAGGTGGGAAATTATTAGGGTCAACAATTAAATAAACTGAAGCTTACCAAATAATAATAACAGCCGACTGCAGATCTTATTGTACAAGTTCAAAGACCAAGTTGATCACAACAAGAAATACAATACAGGACAATTCAACATGACAGAGTCAACATCAAGACAAAAAGAAAAGTCAAAATTAGGTCATGATGTAAGAATAGTATAAATAGACCCATAAGTGCATTTTTGCAAGTGTGGTTCTTGTGTCTATTCTCATGGTGTGAATCATCACCTAAGAAGAAATCCTCTCCTTAGGGTGGGTTTAATCTTCATATTCTATGTATTTGATTTTTTATTGTGACAGGATCTCAGCCTCAAGTTTGATCAATTAGGTTGTATTCGCAGCGGATTTAGCACGAGAATTAGCAATTACAGCAAGAACATAAAGGATTTTGCATGTAACAGTACAAATATAGAGAGAGAGAACAATTCTGCCAAAAAGGTAATTTTCTGTTTGTTCACACGTTTCGGAAACGATTACAATTAGGTCATCTTCCTTTTATAGAGGAAGAATGACGTAGGCTGATGTCACTGATAGTGACATCAAACCGTTATTAACAAACTACTGAAATAAACACTCAACTACTGAAGATGTCAAACAGCTGACATCTTCTTACAAAAAGCTAAGTGTTCTACTTATTACAAGTACTGAAAAGG
>BJCO01744292.1:0-13411 GCA_018326465.1 Flaveria floridana | reverse complement strand
TTGCAAGAGCTGCTAGATAAGGGGTTCATTAGACCGAGTATCTCACCTTGGGGTGCTCCGGTCCTGTTTGTAAAGAAGAAAGACGGTAGTATGAGGATGTGTATCGACTACCACGAGCTGAACAAGTTGACGGTGAAGAACCGATACCCCTTGCCGAGAATCGATGATTTGTTTGATCAACTTCAGGTTGCCAGTTGGTTTTCAAGGATAGGTCTTCGATCAGGCTACCATCAACTAAAGGTGAAAAAGCAGGATATCCCTAAAACAGCTTTTCGCACGCGCTACGGTCACTACGAGTTTCTTGTCATGTCTTTTGGTTTGACCAATGCGCCACCTGCTTTTATGGATCTGATGACTCGGGTGTGTCGGCCGATGTTGGATAAATCAGTGATTGTGTTCATTGATGATATCTTGATTTATTCAAAGAGTGAGACTGAGCATGTCGGTCACATTCGAGAGGTTCTGGAGACGTTGAGGAGGGAGAAGTTGTATGCCAAATTCTCCAAGTGCAGGTTCTGGTTACGCGAAGTTCAGTTCTTGGGTCACGTGGTGAATCCGGAGGGGATTATGGTGGATCCGACAAAGGTGGAAGCGGTGATGCAATGGAAGTCTCCAAAGACGCCATCCGAAATCCGAAGTTTCTTGGGTTTGGCGGGCTATTATAGAAGATTCATTCAATACTTCTTAAATATCGCTTCTCCACTAATCAAGTTGACCCGGAAAGATGTAAAGTTTGTATGGGGTCAAGCTCAAGAGAAGGCGTTCGAAGAATTGAAGACGAGATTGACTCAAGCTCCTGTTCTGTCATTACCTAATGGAAGCGAAGATCTGGTGGTTTATTTTGATGCTTCCTATTCGAGATTGGGGTGCGTGTTAATGCAGAGAGGAAAGGTTATAGCCTATGCATCCCGACAGTTAAAAGTTCGTGAGGTTAACTACCCTACTCATGACTTGGAGCTAGCAGTTGTGGTCTTTGCATTAAAGATTGGGAAGCACTATCTCTACGGGACGAAGTGCACCATTTTCACTGACCACAAGAGCTTGAAGTACTTCTTTGAGCAAAAAGATCTGAACATGAGACAGATACGATGGTTAGAGCTTATAAAGGATTATGATTGTGAGATCCATTACCATCTGGGCAAAGCCAACGTGGTGGCAGATGCCCTTAGCCGAAAGGAACACCCTGAGCCGATTCGGGTGAAAGCGTACCAGCTGATCATGATCAACTAATTCTTTATTTTCGAATGACACTTGAATCATTATGAGCGATGTATCTAAGAAGAATCAATTCATTAGTACTGGATTCATCATTAGCTTCTACCTAAACTTGATCAGATTCAATGTTGGTTGGATACAATCCATTTGGGTCGGGACGTAGAAGTGTTGGTTGGACATAATCTATACGATAATCAACATCATCATCTTCATCAGTCTAATTACTTTTTCCTGCAAAAACATTAGTTTGTTATTCTTGTGCCAATCAATACTAAAACAAATCAACTTGTTTGGTCATTTTATTATAAAACAATATGTTGTTTTATTAGTTGATTAGCCAACAAAATAACACTCGTCTGCTTTCGCAACTAGTTCTGACACTATGCTTATGTATGCTATAATGTGCAATGGTATCTAAAATCCTTAAAATATTTGAAATTTGGTTTATGTTTGAAAATAATTTCATATGGAGTTTTTCCTATCCTTTTCTAATCAACACATGATTTTGAAATATAATATAACATGGCATGTTCATAACCAACACCTATAAAAAGAAAGGTAATCGGGCTATAGATATCATTCTTCTTCCTTCTTTAATAAGTGTTTTATTCAACCTTCAGCAACTCCATTGTGTCATGAAGTTCTAACAGCACTAATTGTCTTGCAATTAATCCAGAGAAGTTGTTGAGAGTTCCATTGCAAAATTCCATCCTGTTATCGCTTCGGATGCACTTAACCTTCATGTTGATTTGATTCTCCACCAAGATCATGAACTTGATCAATAAATGTGATGTGACATCCTTGGTTGCTAAGATACACATTCATGAAAAATCTAAAAAAGTCATTAGAAATAACAAATAATATGAATGCCAATTTAAGCTTAAAACATTAATTAGAAGAAATAAATCCACATGTAATAATTGAAGTAAAGAATTCCCTGAGTTGAGGAATTTGGGTTTATAGGCCTTTTGTGTTGTTTACCTTTTAAATACGACAAAGAGTGCTCAATCACATTAAATTCTTTTTGTTGTAAGCCAACAACGTGATTTTCTTTCACAAGTTTATTCTAGTTTTTTGATATGATTCAAATTATACATATAAAACACATCAATTGAGCATCAATTATCTTAGAAACTCTTGCTAAAAATAATAAGCTGATAGTTAAATCATTTATATTATGTTTTCAGGCTTGGAAAAGAGCAAGATGAACAAAAGGAGCTTAAAAAAGAAGAAATTAAAGAAAATCAAGCTCCAAAATTCAAGCTCCAAAATTAAAGCATGAGGTCATGCCTCATGAGGTACTCCCCCATGCCCAGCCTGAAACACACCCCCATTCTAAAATCAACACACCCCTATGTTTGTTAATCTGACATCACAAAAAGTACAGTTCCTCGACCCGAGGCACGGGGGCGTGCCCCAGGAGGCACGGGTCGTGCCCTAACACAAACATGGGGCTATGCCTTGTTGAACACGGGGCCATGCCCGACAATATCTAAGTGTACGAGCCGACCAACTTTTATGTACATTAAACTAGCATTGAGTTGTGTTTAAACACTTCAGAAAGCCTATAAATAGGAGCTCATTTACAACTTTCAATGGAGCTTTTGGGAGGTGAAGTGCTGGTGTTCCCTCTTAGAAACCCAGCTTTTAGAAGTCCTTAGAAGGTTTTGGAGGTCCATTAAATATTTAGAAGAAGCTCGGGAATGTTTAACATTATCAATAGTGGATCACTGGTTTGATTTTTCTAATTTACTTATGATTTGATTACTATCTTCTATCTTTGTTATTATGTTCAAGCTCATTATGAGCTAAACTTTATTTATTATCCTAATTTAGTAAAACTTTATGTAACTTGTGATGAACTAATCGTGTAGTTTATATTATGTTAATATTATGGCAATCTTTGGTAAACTCTATATAGGTTGCATCTACATTTGAACAGGGAATTAAAAACATATGATTTGTAATTGTGAATACCATACAAGGTTGAAAAACCTATGAACTAACTTTTATTCTCGAAATCGGTATTTATAATAAATTCACGGCTAATGAACTAGAAATGGTTATTAGAAATCATATAACTTTAGTTTTTTGATCATTTACGGGTTGCTTTTATTAGTCTGAGAAATCTACAGTAATTGTTATGATTTTTTAAAATTAATGGTATGTTAGGAATGAACTTGATCAACTCTCATTTTAACATTAAATTATGCTTTCAGAAGTCGTATGTTTAAAGATTACATAAGATCTACCTACATTACTAGTGGCTTTGATTGATCAGTACTGTAAGTTACTCATGTTGGTGTCCTTGTCACTACGGAGCTGACAGACGAGAAATCCGCGTTGGTTCACATTTATAAATATTAACATAATTACATTATTCAATATCTTTAACCTCACCATCAATTCATCATAGTTACATAAGTGTAATATAAATTAGGATAATAGTCTTACTTTACTGAAAGAATCACCAAAAGTCTTAATGTATATTTATCTTCTTTATTTGTCGTTATTTTGTTTAACTTATCATTTCCTAAAACTGATCGTCAATTATAAGGGTTGTTGAGTAGGCTTAGTGTGTTCACGGATTGATACTTGGTTCTTATCAATACCATATTACCACAGGACAGGTATCCTTGCCTTTTATGTGTATAATTTAGTATTACTAATAATAATTTAAAACTGAATCTATGAAAAAACCTTTATCAAAATATATATACTATTTGCACACACCATGTTTTTGGCATTGTTGCCGGGGACACATTGTAGTTTAAAACGTGATCCAAATTTTTAACTATCTTGTTTATCTTTCGTATATTTTTAGTTTATCAACAAAAAAAATCCACATGGTGCTATTAATATTAAAAGCAATGAGGGACTAAGCTTTAAAGTTAATGGTTATCGGTTGAAGGCCTAAATCAATTTGATGGCCTAAATCGATGTACCAACAAAGATATTCTCAGAGGAACTAAACCTGCAACTCATTAAAAACTTAGTGTGGGGAAGCGTCTAACCAATGACCCGTAATCAAAACATGGCTCTATGTTACTTTCAGTGTGTTAATTTTTCTTTTGTTATGTGTGCTTATGACTTTAATTTTATGTTTTAAATAATTTGGTGATGTTTTAGATTAATCTTGATGTTTTCTTTTGAACTCGTTCAAGGCGGTTGTAGGAAACAATCACACTCATTTGACTAATCATTTTAGAGGAGTTTTCGTTTGCCTTACTTAATATTTAGTGTGAAAAAAGTGTATACATGTTTGATACTTTGCTTATAAATAGGTACAAGTTAATGTTTGTGGCAACAACACCGGAAACTTGAAACAACTTTTGATAAAACAAAATATATAAATATATATATATATATATATATATATATATATATATACGTTTTCAAGAAATAAATAAGCAAATAAAGCAAACCCAAATAATCTTAAAAATGTTTTTTTGTGATTTCTAAAAAAGTAAAAAGAGTTGATGAAAATATTTAAACATGTAAAATGAAACACTTATATCAAATTTCATCTAATATATAAGCTAATTTTTTAACCATAAACAAGCTTTACATTTATGTATTTTTGCTTTCATTATGAATATATTGAGGGTGTCTTATGTTGCATGTGAAGTAAAACTTATTTTGGGTATACATTTTAAAACCTTATAAGGTTTCTTACGTAAAAAGGACTTCGTCAAATAGGAAAACTCGACATTTGAGCCTTTACCATTTTTAAATATCCTTACTCAAATATTATCTCTAGTTAGCCCCATTAAACTTAAACATTTTCATTTTTAATCACCCGAACCATGAAGTCGCTAAACTAAAATTAAAAACCTTTAACAACGTCTTTTGGCTTATTTCACAAAGAAAAAGAAAAAAAAGAGAGAGAGAAAAATAGTTTCATAACTTTGTGATATTTAAAATTATGTGATCGAGAAAGAGGAAAATTGATATGAAAGATGCCCAACCGGTAGGGAATTGGTTTCACGAAGGAAAATGCAGCAAAAATCAAATCGAATCTAAAAATTTGACATCCAAATCCGTTGGGTGCTTATTTATTAGTTTCACGTTCATGAACAAATCTTTTCCGAGAATCATTTTCCTTATGTCCTTTAAGAGTCCCTTTTCTTAAATTATTTTTAAAAACCTTTTCTTTTAATGTTTTAGGTTTAGACGAAATCTTTGAACTTTAAAAGTCCATATTTATAACAAAATGCTCTGATATACCAACCTTTTCCCAAACAGAAACTTTTAACAAACCATCATTACACAAAGTCACAAATTCTCATCAAAAATATAATTACCCTTACTTCTTTTCATAATTATAACTTTTATTACATTATTTTTTATTAGAACATATTAAAACCTCACAAACACAATCACCATTAATGCTGTTACTGCCCTCAATGATTTCCTCATCTAACTCAATATCAATTACTCCAATCTTTTTAACAAGATTTAGATATATTAGATATATCACTAACAGAACTCATTGGATCAGTAGTGAACTCAACTTTAACAAGAACCTTTTGGTAAAAGTTTGGTTTATATCCAATTCTATATATCATGCCTTCATATGAGCATGAAGGCATTTGTGTATAATTGTGATTAATTGGTTGTGCGGTATTAGTAAAACCAATTTTATTTTACCAACATTAATCTTTTTGTTTATTTGTGAATTAACAATGCCTTTCACATCAGTTGATGACATTTCTAGCTTCTCAATTGTGAATTTAGGTGAAGCTAATTCATCTTTAAGAGATTGATTTCTAAAGTTAATTCATCATTTCTCTTTTCCAAATCATTTTTATGACATTTTTATCATAATTCTTTAGTATCATTTGATAAATTTCTTTATCTAGACTTTCAAGTTTATTTTTAAAAAGTTTTCCATCCTTTTAACATTTTTATTAAAATATTATGATTATTAGAGTTCTAAAATCAAAGTTTCATTATGAGTTCTATAACATCAAGCCTTATTTATAAGATTGAGAGCAAAGATTTTCAGTTACCTCATCTGATGTTCTGGAGTTTCTGATGCATCCTTTACAACTTCTATCATCAAAGGTTATACACAGTAAATGTCTTATCCATCTTGTCAACTGCTTTCATATCATTACCATCCTTCAGATTCTCATCACAAATACCATCAAAAAGCTCCTCATCCATAAACTCACTCAACAAACCTAGATTGTCATCCTTTGGATTTTAACAACAACCTGAGTAAGCAGTGCATTGCTGATCTTCATCTCTAATACTTACATATACGCATACCAATCATATTCCGCACTTGTGTGAGATACTAAATCTTTGTTCTAGTAGAAGGTGAAACTTTATCCTTTGATCCAATCTTAAAATTAACCATCTTTTTGTCATGCAAGAAATGTAATGTTGGTTTCTATACACTACAAGCAAAGTGACCTAGCTTTTCATAGTTGTAATAACGCAGTGAAGGCTTATCTAATCCAATCTTGCTATTTGCTCGAATTCCAAAATCTTTTCTTCTTATCTTCTTCATAGGATTTTTGCTCAATGAACTACCATTGCCATCTGATTCTTTATGTCAAACTCCTCAACATAATCAGGATTCACTTGATATAGATCATTAAACATTACATTTGGAGTTGTGAATTTTCCAGTAATAAATGGTTCATAATTAGACAAAAATGGTTTAAACAAGGCTAGATGCTCTTGCAATCTATATATTATGAGTTGGCAACTAAGTAGTTAGTTTGGCTATCGTAACATAAACCTAATGTTAAACTAGCGCTCATTAAACATATGGTGGCTGAACAATTTGCTGAATAAATGGACTTTAAACAACCGATGCACTAATACAGGAACAACTGTTAGGAAGTTGACACATTTATGAATAGTTCATGTAATATATAGTCCAGGTTTATTGCCATGTTCACATAGAATGTGATTAGCAATTTTTTTGTTTATCATTCATGTTATAAGATTTGATTGTAGATATCAATTAACTAAGTGAAATAATTAATAAACCTTTTGTCCGTATACTGGATGTGAACTTGTTGATCCAGACGAATGGTAATGAATTCAACAACCCCTTGTTCACCTTAATTATCTTCAACTCCATACCCGCACTCTTTAACTGAGTCACCAACTTTACAAACCTATTAATCTGAACATCTAAAATTTCACCTTTGATATGATTAAACATGTTGAAAACTTGGTTGATAATATCTTTTTGATTCTCTCTCATATCTATGTTTCCCATTAACCATTCCTCTAAAGCATTTCAAAGCACTTTAGCTCCTTGAAGCTCTATAGAATATGTGAAATCTCAGTACACAAAGTTATAGTAATTATAGCATAAGCTTTATCATCTAATCAAATTCTTTACGTCGTCTTCATCATTTAAATTTTGAGGTTTTGGTAATAGTTAACCATTATCACTAGTGCACATGGCCCGCCACATCTTTGGCTCGGTGTACATGACATAATTCTCAAACTTATATGGATAGTAAGAATAATCATTCGCATCTATCAATCTTGATGGTTTAGTGCTGATACTAATCTGTGAGTCAAAATCGGTGATGCACTAGTTCTTCGTGTTTTGATTAGTCGACATTTTCAAAATGCAAAAGTTTTTTCTTTTGTAAGTTTAAACACAAGTAGAAATGTTCGCAATTGTCCAAACTTTTTATTTGTAGGAAAATGAAAACTATTTAGGCAATAACATCTCAAAGTTTTATTTTTTCTAGACACGAGGAAAAACTCTTTTCAGATCATGCAAAAACTGGTTTAGAAATGAACTAAAGAAAAACTACTAAATAATCCTAGCTAAGCGAAAATGATTAAGAATGGTCTAATAATATGAAAACTATTGAAAGTTTTCACAAAATCCTAAAGTTCTCACATTTTCTAACTGGATTCTCAAATTCACGACGAAACCTTTAATCCAGTGCTTTTATATCAAAATCAAACTTAACTCTTTCCAAATCAAACAATTTCATCGTAGAATTTGCACAATTAATGCACCAAATTACTTGAAATCATAGTGAGAACCTTGAGAATAGACTATTGAAGGAATTTAGTCTAGTTGAATGTCAAGTTTGAACGAATTATCTTAGAACCTCAACCAAAACTCTCCAACAACATATTTTGACTAGATTTTCATCCAAATTTCAATGTAATTGATAAGGAGTAGCTTCAATTGATCCAAAATCCCTAGTTGAGCTCCAACTAGAGGATTGTGTTTTCTTTAAATTCGTACCAATTGGATCAATATCGATATACTAAGGCGGATCAAAGCAACTCGATGCTAAACATGAGCAAATGGTGATACACAAAAACGAACCGAATCAAATCAAACATAGACATACAAGTAAGTAAGCATTCTGATAGTGTTCATTATGAAATATATGTTTACCATATATGAAATAAAAAACATGTTACTAAAATGAGACATATAAAGCAATTTATACAAGTGAAAATCAAGCAGAATATAAATTTTCACATACAATTAAAGTTCTCACATTCTTAAAATTTTCACATACAAAGCAATGTTTTCGCATCCTACCAAGTTTTCGCATAATAGCAACTTCTGACTTAGTTTTCATTTTCTGCCAAAACAAGCCAAGTTCTCGCTTTGGCCAAAAGTTCACATATATACCTTGTATTGGTTTAAGTGATTAAATTGCTTAAGCTTTTATTTTTATCTCTACACTGCACTGCTTGAACTTTGCTCGTAAAAATTATAAATGCGTGTGTAAGAGCATCCTTATGAAACAACCAATTAGGATCACAACTAGGTTCATTGAAGCTGTGTTTATTAAATCTCAAATTGACAAATTCTTAAATGATATATGTTCTATTGGTGTATACTCGACATGCTTATCTATTCATCTCAAGAAACATTAGTGTTAGATTTCCTCACATACTCATTTGAAAAGTGTCAATGATCAAACATAATCAAAACTAAATTTAACTCTTATTCTTTAAAAATCTTTTACATCTAATTCTCCGTATACATTTGTTTAGTTAAATAACACCTTTTTAAGTGCTTTAAAATTTTATTCTTATTCTTCCACTTATATTCACTCACAAAATATATGAAACAATAGATGTATGGTATAAGTATGAATACTAAATATGTGAACTATGTTTGATTTCCCCTGAAAGTATAGAAGGATATGGGGATGAGGGATGGGGTGGAGAAATTTTTTATTTTTTGAAAATATGAAGAATGGATTAGGGATGGAGAATGAATTAGGAATATTATACTAGCATTCACGCTTGTTTTTTGTCTTTATTTATATAATTTAGCTAAAACTCATATTTATTTTTAAAATTTGTCAATCTTGTTAAAATATCTCAAATCTCATTCGCTATATCATATGCCAATTTAATTAAGTAATACCTTTTTATCTTTTTTTATACATTATCTCTTCTTCCACTCACAACTAATAAAAAAAATCTATCTTTTTTAAACAGCTAATTGGATCACTAACATGATCATTTTCATTACTCAAGTACAAAATCTTGGGGCATTAAGTTGGTACGTCCCAAAGTAAGCTCGTATATCAGTCGGTCCCCATCAGTCCATAACCTGAGTCTACCTTCAGGAGGAAACTCACATCAAGTGAAAAAACCTCCCGGCCCACCTGGAACCTCATTTTTTGTCACAAGTAGGACTTGAATCCACAACCTCCTCCTATTTTCATAAGATCTTAAGGTACCTCACCTTCTGTAAGGCCCCGTTCCCGGGCACCTCACTGTTGGACTATCATTGCACAAAACACATAAATATACATTTATTTAAAACATCACAGCGGAATAACTCAAAACCATTTTATATATTAATGACAGCTTTTGCAAAATAATACAATGTAGTTAACTGTCACAAAATATCATAATTGCATTACATCACAAAAACTTCATTGTTATACAAATGGATGTCATACCAAAAATGCCAATTAGCTGCCCCCTGCCATCCTCAGCAACAATCACCTGCCAACTGGAAAATACATAAAATTCAGCGTTGCTGAGTGAGTTCTAGTTTTATGAAAGTATAACATACTTTACTTTTGTTAAAACCCTTCTTAAATTTCATACGCAATCATGCATCATACATACAAATAGATAATATCGTTATTATCTTCTATTATCAGTCGTTATCTTTCATCATCATATTCATATTTTTATTCCATTTCATTTACATTCTCTTTCGTATACATTCTTTCGTTTTGTACGTTTCACTATCTCTTATTTTCATTCTCATACTTTTGTATCGTACTTTTCATCATTCTTTACTTTCATACTCTCTTTTCGTACGTTATGTCATTCTTTTACTTTCACACGGATCGATGAACAATACCCCGAACATTGTGCATGAAGTTGATGCTGGGCTGTCGTAATTAAATCACGAACATTATGCACGAAGCTGACCCAGTCACCTAGGGCAAGTCATCTCTCCCTTTCATTCAGACCAATTGGCAATACCTCGAACATTGTGCATGAAGCTGATGCTGGGCCTGTGGTAATAACTCATGAACATTGTACATGAAGATAACTCAGTCACCTAGGGCATACCACAAAGATCTTGTCAATCTTAATGATTGACCCTGCATGCATCCTTCGGGTTATTAAACCGCACACAGTTGAGGTAACGATGACGTGGTCATGCACCTCCTTTCTATTTGCTTGCAAGCCATTCTTTCTTTTGTTACGTTTTACTTCTTATCTTTGCTATCTTTCATTTCACTACATTATACTTTACGTTCTTTCATTCGTTCGTCATACTACGTAAAGTAATAACATAATACTTATCGTATATTATTTTATAATATATACATTTTGAAAATCATTAAAAGATAACACATCATATATATATTCGTATCATCCATTCATCATACATGACATATCACACCCATCACATCACCCATAACATCATAAAGTCTACTTATATCACCCCCGGGAACATCCCAAGTCAAAGTCTACACTTTACATTTTCCCTAAAATTCAGAAAAATATTCTAAGCCTTAGGCACATGGGCACTATACAGGCATATGGCCTTCTGGGCGCATGGGAACACTTAGGCGCATGGGAAAGGTTTTAGGCGCATGGGCACTATTGGGGCGCATGGCCCAACACTTAGTCATTTCGGGCAACATTCTAGGCGCATGGGCACTATGCAGGCGCATGAGTGTCTAGGCGCATGGACACTTAGCCAAATTCAGCCTAATTCTAGGCGCATGGCCACTATTTGGGGCGCATGGGACACTTAGGCGCATGGGCCTATTTCAGGGGCATGGGCCTATTTCAGGTGCATGAGCATCTAACTTAACTAGCCAGCATAATTTCAGTCCCAAGTTCAATTCTAACATGTTCTAAGCTTACTTCTTACACTCTAAGCAACAAAAACACATTCCTAACATAATCATAACATCAATACCACCCAAATCATACCCCACCCGTGAACACATACACGTACGCATACATATACGGGTAACAGACCCACTTTTATAAAAACATACATACATGCATTTCCAGCCCCAAAAACCAGTTAAAACATGTAAAAAGGGGGGTTCTAGAACTCACCTTTGCAACTCACAAGTATATCTTCTTCCAAACTTGTGTGCACAAGAGTTCAAACTCCTAAAACAAGCACAACAAACCACCAAAACACAACAACACTTAGAAATCAGTTTCTAGGGTGGAAAACCTCAAAGAACCAAGCCAATTAATATCAAAACACTCACCTTCAAACTTCTTCTTCTTCTTCTTTCTAGTCCTGAAGATTTCTACTCTTTCTCTCTCTAAAATCCGAACAAAAGGTGATGTGCAAGGAGTATGGGCGGCCATACTCCTTTTGTATAAAATATAATATATTATTTTGTACTTTTACACCTTTAACCCCTCAATTTGGGTTTTATTACATTTCCTCCTTTTTATTCTTCTTTTACAACTTTTAAAATATCCGGGTGTTATAAGTCCACCCCCCTTATATAGGTTTCGTCCCCGAAACCTGCTATTCCTCGAACAGATATGGGTAATGTTGTCTTATCTCCTCTTTAGTCTCCCACATAGACTCGGAACCCTTCTTGTGCTTCCACTGCACTCGTACAAGTGGAACCACTTTATTCTTTAGCCTCTTCTCCTTCCGATCAATGATCGCCATTGGTTGCTCCACATAGTTGAGCGGTTCATCTACTTCAATATCTTCCAGTGGTACAACCATATCTTCGTCTACCAAACACTTCCGCAGATGAGATACATGGAATGTCAGGTGAATTCCACTTAACTCATCTGGTATTTCCAATCTATAGGCCACCTCTCCTACTCGTGCGATGATTCGGAAATGTCCTATATATCTCGGGCTCAACTTGCCCTGCTTCCTAAACCGAATGATGCCCTTCCAAGGTGAGACTTTCAACATAACCCTTGTCACCCACCTGGAACTCAATCGGTCTACGCCGTTTACCGGCATACGACTTTTGCCTATCTTTGGCTGCCTTTATAAAATCTTTGACATTTTCTAGTTTTTCAGTCGTAGCCTCGATCACCTCGACACTTCCCAACTCCTTCTAACCAATATCTCCCCAACAAGTGAGTGTTCTACATCTTCTACCGTATAGCATCTCATAAGGGGGCATACCAATGTTGGCATGGTAACTGTTGTTGTATGAGAATTCAGCTAACGGTAAGTGGTCATCCTAACTTCCTCTAAAATCAATGACACGTTTTCGAAGCATATCTTCAAGCGATTGTATGGTTCTCTCTGACTGATCATCCGTCTGAGGATGATAAACCGTGCTGATGTGTAGTCATGTCCCCATAGCATCATGGAATTTCTTCTAAAACTTAGATGTAAGCCGAGTGTCACGATCAGATACAATAGACAACGGTAATCCATGACGAGCTACAATTTACTTGATGAATAAATCCGCTAATCTCTCGGAGGAATACTGCAGGATCGTTTATGGGTCACTCAACAGATGGTTTTTCTCTCAAACTCACCTTGAATCAACACTCAGCAAGTAGTCTATAAAGAGTTGATCATAATATACCAAGTAGCAAGTAGTAAGAAAATAAACACAGCAAGTAAATTTTCAAGATACTTTTATATATTGCTTCTCAACTCAAAGGATTACAAGACTCTTGGACTCAAAATCGCTTGTCTAATGAGTTACATGGAGAAGATATATATAATACTACCTACAGCCGGATA
>BJCO01744291.1:0-12751 GCA_018326465.1 Flaveria floridana | reverse complement strand
ATTGATCAGGTTTCTTCGGAACCCTCTCATTTGATTCAGGAACACTCACCATAGGCTTGTATGGTCCATGCACCACTGACTTCCAACAACCAGCACTGTTGATAGACAAGTGATGAAGCATACGACGTTGCCATATGTTATACTCACTCCTAACAAGCATCGGAGGCTTAGTTGAGGAGCCGATATTGTGAGGATCATTTGTTGGTGTCGCCATTTTAGAATTCAAGCAAATTCAAGGTAAACTAAATAAATCTAGCTCAAAACCACGTAAACCTCAAATTGAATGGCAAGAAGTAGCAGAAACTCAATCTCTATAACCGATTCTTGCAAATTTGCTAATTCGATCAAACGTAGATAGCAAAAGAGCAGTTCCAATGATCAATTGTTAAATCGATCAATGATTAACCTGCTCTGATACCATTTGAAAGGATCTCAGCATCTAGTTTGATCAATCAGATTGGAATTGAAGCGGAATTAGCACATGAATTAAAACAAATTATAGCAAGAACACAAGAGATATATCAATGAAACAGTACGATTATAGAGAGAGAGAGAATTTCTGCCAAAAAGTATATTTTCATTCAACACACGCTTCGTCAAGTTTACAATTATGTCATTTTTCCTTTCATAGGAAATATGACGTCAGCTGATGTCACTTGACAGTGACATCAAACCGTTATTACAACAAACTAATGAAATAAGACTAAACTACTGAAGATGTCAAACAGCTGACATCTTCTTACAAAAGACAAGTGTTAACACTACAACTACTGATAAGAAACTACTGAAACTACAACGTCTGAAGAACATGCTCTTCAGACGTTTTACAAACTACTGAAACATAAAAAGAAAACAACTAATAAGAAAGTGTTAAAAGGAAACCATCACAACAACTGAAGAATACTTCTTCAGCTGTTGTGACAAACACTGAAGGCTTCAGTACTTGACTTCAGACTTTAACTTCAGTTGTTGTCATCAGCTGATGTCTTCAGTTGTTGTCATCAGCTGATGTATTCAGTCTTTGTCTTCAGTCTTTGTACTTCAGCTGGTCTTCAGACTTTGTACTTTAGCTATTGAGATCTTCAGACTTTGTACTTCAGCTGTTGAGATCTTCAGACTTTGTACTTCAGCTGTTGAGATCTTCAGCCTTTGTACTTCAGCTGTTGAGACCTTCAGACTTTGTACTTTAGCTGTTGAGATCTTCAGACTTTGTACTTCAGCTGTTGAGATCTTCAGCCTTTGTACTTCAGCTGATGAAATCTTCAGTCTTTGTCATCATCAGTTGTTGAAGTCTTCAGCAGTTGTTGTGATGTCTGTGGGACTTAAAGGTTTTTCTGATCTGGCTCATTGGTTCTTTTGGTCCAACAATACCCAACAACATAAAGACGTCATCTCAATCACTAAACAATTATGAGTTAATATAAACCAACTTTATCAACTTACTCTACATGTTCTTTAGGTAGAATTTGGTTGAAGCATTTCATCGATCAGTTAGTCTGCATCTTCAAATTATTATGTTATGAACAATAGAATAGAAAAGATTTGCCTTAGATGATTAAGGTTGTAACATTAAACTTACAACTATCAAATATCCCCCAAAAATAATGATTCTGTTTTAACAAATACCTGAAGTGAGACTCGTTTCATTTCATCTAGAGATTCGATCCAAATATTCTATTTTAAATTAGATGCCAGGTAGTCTGTATATAAGAACTCTATTTGAGACCAACAATAGAAACCATATTATCATATCAAACTTACATTTTAGGTTTTTTAAACCTCAAATAAACTCGCTCATCTTCTTATCTAATTTCACTTTTCACATTCAATTGAATGAACGACAAACACCTATAGAAGTTAATAGTAATTGTTCTAAACTCACATCTAAAATGAATATACATTCAAAATAAATGAGGTTGCATGTTCAAGTAAATCACAAATGAAAGAACACCCAACGAAACTAAAGCATAACTTGAAGAGGGTGAGGAACAAATCGAACTTGATAAAATGAAGCAAATAGTCGGCAGTCGCGATGATGTAGCTACAGAGTTGCAGATTGCAAGACCATCCATGTTAATTACTTAAACAGTCATGACGATGGAGATACCCGAAAGAGTCGGGAATACCATCTCCACCATCGGCTCCCTTCAAAATGTGTGTGTGGGGTGTTTGAATTTTGAAAACCAAAAAATGTTTTTCAGGGTGTTTTTAATATGAGGATGATGGTGATGGCTGCTCCTGGTTTTCAAAAAAGGCTATTCACAATGCTTAATGGATTGCACCTTGTGTATAATAGTTTGTACAACTCTTAATTTTAAGAGTTTTGTGTGAATTGACTTTCTTGCCCTCTTCAAATGCATATTAATATAGTATATATATAGATAGATATTGTTGTAAATAATAACTTATATAAATAATACTTATATAATAATTTATAAATCATTGTTGTCAATATTAATAAAATTGATTAAAGTCTACAATATTAATGAAATTGATTAAACTAACTGATAAAATTTTAATATGTTAAGACTACTTGTACATCATGCTTAAAAAGTATTTAATGATTAAACTAACCAACACATCTAATGTTGACTTGTGTTTGTTTATTTTAAATGCATGCTTGATAAAATTACTCAACGTGTGACCTATAGTATCGTGTATTATTTCTTAACAACATTAATCCAACATGTGAAGCACATGATATTCGTATGTGGTCAAAATGAATTATATTTACTCTTGCTTGCCAAGAGTTGGCATATCTAAGCAACTCGATAACTCGAATCGATGAAAATGTATGCTCAACTTGTAGTGATGGAATCAACGATGTTTATTTTAGTCACACTAAATTTTAATAGAGTAACATAGTTGTTTCAAACTAAATTGTTGAACCACACAAATTGAAGCAACATTGTATTAGAGCATTCATAATAGGTATCTCATTTTTATGTGAACGTGTCCTCTATATTATGGGATGGTTGTGAGTAGTTATAAGTGAAGGAGAGAGAAAATTTATGTGGATTTGTATTGTGATTTCTCATATTTGATGAAACACGGTACAACCCTTATAAAATTTTTAATATTTTTAGAAGTGGTTGTGAGTGAATGAGAGATAAAATATAATTATAAAGATATAAAAATATTATTTAATTGAAAGAGATAATAAGAAAATAGTGTTTTTAATGTAAATATGGGGATGAGAACGGAGAAGATAGTGTGAATGCTCTAATAGTCTTGTTAGAACCACACAAATTATTGACTTCAATCATTTAAAATATTATATGATATTTTTATAAATTTTATAAATGATAATTTATATAAGTTCAAATAGTAATTTTTAATTCATAACTTAATGTTTGGGATATTTTTCTTAATGTTTTTACATTTAAAATTGATATTGTTATAAATTTTATAAATAATATTTTTATATAAATTCAAAAATAATGTATATAAATAATACTTATGTAATAATTTGTGAATAATGATGGATTAATCTGTAAAAACAAAAGGGTAATAGATAGCTTATAATATACCAATTAAAAATAACGAATTTTACCACCTTTATTTTTTTACAAGATGTGAGAAGAAACTAGAAATAGAAAGAGAGAAGTAAAAATGTATTGATTGTCACTAGTGGGTTTTGTCCGCGCAGTACATCGGCTCGATTTTTAATAAAGTTTATGTCGAAACGTAGGTACAAATACGTACGACGCAAAAGGTATATTCGAAAAGTTGTTCTTGAAAACTATATTTGACCCGTAGATTTTGGTCGACACGCACATATTATATCTGACTCGGTTGATCTCAACTAAAATTTATATCGAGACTAAGATAAAAATAAAAACGTCACGACAATGCGTACGAAAGTGAATTCAAAAATAAAAAAAGTAAATATACATTATATTCGACGTGTCTTCATTTTGAGTGAAACTTAGGTCAAAACATAAATTAATAATGGTGTATTTAAAATTTAAGAAAATAATATATTTTAAAATCTATAAAAGGAGAATAAAATATAAGTAATAGTAATTTTATATTTTAAATAATATTAAAAAAATCTAACTTGCATACAAGTAACACCTAAAAGACATCGGAACGAAAGAAGGGTTCTTTAACTTTATGATCAATTACAATTTAAAATTGTAGACAAGTTTTTGAATTGTATAATATTTCATCCCACCCTGTCATGAAGTGGTGATATGCTCAACCGCTTTTGTTGCTCCCCTATCGGATGATTGAACGGAAGGTAATGGAGAAAAGTAAAGAATGATCAAATGATTAAATACGTTGAATAAATATTGAAACACTTAGAAAAATCTATTGATAAGGGGCAAAAATGGAAGAAGATATTAGGGAAGAAGGAATTTAGGCATTGACTTTTTGTATAGTCTTTTAATTTATTGTTAAAATAATAACTTTAACCTAATATTATATATTATACGGTAGTAAAAATAATTGATGAAGCGTGTCATTTGACCAACAAAGGGGAATATTTTCGCTAAAACTGCATTTCATTTTCTCTAACAATAGAAAAATGACGCACGTTTCTAACCAAAGTAAATGGTTATTATATTTATTTTAATCCTGTATGTACTACTTATTAACTATTATGTGCTTCATGGGTAATACAATATGTTAAATGGATTGTACGTATCTATTTTTCATTTTTTTTTAATCTTTAACTTTTTCGTTTTAACCCAATACTTTTACATCTTTGACAATTTAGTCCTAACAATTTTTACTTTCAAAAATTTGGTCGCCTATACTTTTCATATTTACAAACTTCACGTTTTACGTTTTGGTCTAGCTGTTGCAATTAACACACGTAATGTATATGCGTGGTTCGACCTTTGTGCGTTATTTTTTTCTCTTTTAACGACCCCGTCACAGGGCACTGGTCCAATGTTGACTTACTTATTGTTTTACAAGTTTTATGTTTCGCCTACTGGTTTGATGTTTTTACGTGTACTTTTCGTTTAAGTTTATTTTTTTCGTATTTTATATTTTTTTTTTCAATACGAGTTTTTTGGGTATTGGTGCTCATTAATGGTAGTGTGTCATTGGTTCTATTTAGCATGGTTTTACATCCTCACCGCACCTGGGGGCTTAATACTAGTATATTCTGATTATCAACTTGTATATACAAATGCTTAAGCAAGATTTACAACCATTTAATGCATGTATAACATTCAATGCATCTTTTTTTAATTTTTAACTTTTTTCATTTAACCCAGTATTTTTTATATCTTTTATAATTTAGCATTAAGGTTTTTTTATTTTCAAGTTTAATCCCCTATACTTTTCATATTTAGAAATTTCTCGTTTTACGTTTCGATCTAAATTTTGGAAGTTAACACGTCGTATCGTGCGTGTGTGGTTTAATGTTTTTACGCTTATTTTTTTCTCATTTAATAGCCTCGTCGCAACGTGGTGGTCCTAGATCAACTTACTAATTGTTTTATATGTTTTACGTTTTGCATGTGTGCTTCAACGTTATTATACTTTTCATTTGGTTATATTTTTTTCATTTTTTTCTTATTAATAAGAGGTTTTTCAGTGTTGATGGTCACTGATAATGATGTGTCATTGGATTATATTACGCTCCTCGCTGTAACGCGGGGGATTAATACTAGTATATTATAATAACCAATTTGGTTGTGCATTATGGTGGTACCTCGTGCTTTATAGGTTGTATCTTATTTTGTTTTTGTCTATATGTACTTACTTTTAACCTTATACTTTTCATCTTTTATATTTAAATTTTAATACTTTTTTTACTTTTAACTTTGATCTCATATGGTTTTCATCTTTTACAAATTTTTCGTATGACATTTAGGTGTAAAATTTTCAAGTTAACATACCAGAACATGCGTATGTGGTTCAACATTTTACCTCTATTTTCTCCATTTAACAGCTGCTTTGTGATTTATGTTTCGATCTAATTTATACACATTAACATGCCACAATGTGCTTGTATGGTTTAGCGTTTTTACGTCTAATTTTCGTTTGATTTTATTTTATTTTTTATTTCTTTTGTTTAGGAGTTTTTCTATGTTGGTGGTCGCTTGCAACGATGTGACATTAATGCTACTTTGCATGGTTTACGTCCCCATCGCAACACGTGAAAGCTTAACACTAGTTTCACCTATTTTTCAAACCACCCTTTGATAAGGTTTTGATTCCTCATTAATTAATTCAATAATAATGTGAGTTGGTATGTATAAGTCTAGTAGTTATCATATTTTTAACTCTGACAATGTTTGTATGCATCTTCATGTCATTACTAAAGATGGTTTAAATCTATCTTGTTTTAAATTTTAAAAAACATGTATAGTGGTAAGAAGATCGACAATTGTGTTTGTTTTGTTCGATGATACAACTATGCTCCATTGACATCAATAAACAATATACATGTAGTAACTGTTGTGTTATTCAAAAGAAATCTAAGTTTTATTAGGTGTTCATGGCGGTTGATGCTATTGTTTGGTCACTGAAGAAATGATATTGATAAGACATTGTTTGGTTACCGTAAGAATGATATTAATAAGAATTATTAACAACTAACATCACCAAAGACCTAATAAGAAAGCAGTCCTGACAGTAAATGCAAATAATACTAAAAGCAAAGTTTATGGTCGAGTTGGTAACCGATGTGACACATACGATGACAAAGAAGCTGAAGAATCGAGAGAGTTTTGCACTTTTTTATTATATTCTAATTGTATCATCTTATCTAATAATCTAAGATTAATACAAACATTATGCATCAAAACCATTACTAAGATGGGGGACAAGGGTTGAAGAAACATGTAATGTTATTGCTTTGTTACCATGTTAAAGTTCTAAGAAACAACTTACTACACAAAGTATAAGGTAAGGTTACGTTCGTCAGATCATGAAATGATCAGACCTCTTCCTCTCTTTTACATAAAACTAGAGTTAAGTCAAACACTGAACGCCCCTAAACGATTACTAAATGCAAATCAAAGCACTCTTTAAGTTTAAATGATAATTATGATATCGTAGACTTGTGGTGTACAAGATGGACTTTAACAAACAAACAAAACAAACAAACATACCCAATATATCCCACTAAGAGTAGGGTCTGGGAGGGGTAGGTGGTGGCCAGTCTTTTCTCTATTTTGGGAGACAGAGAGACCGCTTCTAAAGAGACCCCCGGCTCGACAACGATAACAACCAAAATTATATTACATATATCACTTAGGCATACATGATAAAAGAGTTTTGTATATGCATATGTCCATAAACAAAATAACCAAATTATATTGCATACATCACACACATCACATAAGCAATAACATACTCAAAACAATCAGAATGATAATGAAAACCACACATAAGGAATTAAGTAAACGTCACAAAAGCAAACACAACAACATTGAAACAGGTTAGAGGCAGATAAACTTTACTATGATACTAGACAAGGAATAAGACAGATAAATTATACTACGATATTAACAATACAAATAGAGTCGTTAGCACTAAGGCTTCACCTACATTGGACAAATAACGTTACCACTAGTAATCCCTAACTTTAATTCTACGCCTCCACGCACTCCTATCCTCGACCATGTACTCGGAGAGGTGCAACTCTACCATATCCCGACTAATCATCTCATCCCATGTCAACCTAGGTCTTTCTCTACTCCTCTTATCATCTAAAATGATGCGTTCCACTGCTCTAACTTGCGCTGACATCTGTCTCCTCTTCACGTGCCCAAACCATCTCAATCTTCTCTCTCGTATTTTATCCGTGATACATGCCACCTGTAGCCTCTGTCTGAAGACGTCGTTCCTTATCCAATCCAGCCTCGTGTGTCCACACATCCACCTTAGCATTCGTATTTCTGCGACCTCTATTTGTCTCTCGTATGATTTCTTCATAGCCCAGCAGTTTGTCCCGTATAACATAGCCGGACGAACTGCCACTCTATATAGTTTTCCCTTTAGTCGTGCTAGAAATCTCTTATCACACAAGATCCCTGATGTTGCTTTCCACTTGCACCATCCTGTCTGAACACGATGGGCTACATCACAATGTATCTCTCCGTCTTCCTGGACATACGGGCCTAGATAATTGAACCTAGACGTTTGTGGGACCGCCTGGCCCTGAATAGTAATTTGGGTGTCCTCTTTATTCGCTCCACTGAAGTTACAGTGCATGTATTCCGTCTTAGAGCGACTTATCCTTAGGCCTTTGCTTTCTAGTGCCGCTCTCCACTATTCTAACCTCTCGTTCAGCGCCCTTTTAGATTCTGATATTAGCACAATATCGTCTGTAAATAGCATGCACCACGGGACTGGCTCCTGTATAGACTTGGTCATCTCATCCGACACTACTGTGAAGAGGAATGAGCTTAATGCTGATACTTGGTGGAGTCTCACTTCTACTGGAAAGAATTTTGTGTCTCCGACTGGAGCTCGCACGCACGTTTTTGCCCCTTCATACATATCCTTGATTATCTTGATATATCTCTCTGGTACCCTTCTATCCCGTAGACTTTCCCAAATGAGTTGTCGCGAGACACTGCCATAGGTTTTTTCTAGGTCAATGAAGACCATATGAAGGTCCCTTTTCTTTTCTCTATATTTCTCCATTACCCTCCTTATGACTTGTATGGATTCTGTTGTAGAGCGCCCTGACATAAATCCAAATTGGGTTATAGCTATGTGGGTTTCACATCTGATTCTCGTGTCTATAACTCTTTCCCATAATTTTATCGTATGGCTCAAGAGCTTTATTCCACTGTAATTTGTGCAACACTGGATATCTCCTTTTTTCTTATATATGGGGACTATAACACTGCTCTTCCACTGATCCGGCATCTTCCCGGTCTTGAGGATAATGTTGAATAGCTCTGTTAACCATTGCAGTCCCTCTTCTCCCAGGCACTTCCACACTTCAATCGATATGTTGTCTGACCCCACCGCCTTAGCCCTTCCCACTTTCTTAAGAGCTCGCGTAACTTCCTCGATTGTAATGTTTCTACAATAACACTTATTTTGTTGCGTTGTTCGTGTTATTTGATCGATCTCTGTTTGTTGATTAGGGTTCATTACTTTAAGCAACAAATATGATCACTAATTGGGCTACTACAAGCCCACATGCAACCGCTTTGCAGGCCTTGATAATCGGATCCACCACAACGTTCGCTGCGATTATCAGCGACACAAGTTAAAAGCTTTTCGGAACCCTAACTTGAACAAATCGATCGATTTGTGCTAAAATCATACCACCACCTGTGTTTCTCAAGAACGATAATCGAGCTCCGATGGCGATGGCTGCACTGAGAAGAGAAGGAAAGCGTTTTGTGCCTCTTGTTTCTTCTCCGAACCCTATCAATGCGATTCGATCCACTCTTGCTCCCACCGAGTATGATCTGATTCTTCATTTTGTTGATCTCGCATATACTCTTGTTTTTCATCTGAAACTCTTCATTTCTATGGTGTCGGTTTTGATTAGTTTGATTTGTTTGTATTTTGTGTTTATTTTTGCTGCTCCGATGAAAAACTGCTTGTCCGATTGGTGGTAGAATCATTTTGGATCTGATTAGGTTAAATCGTCTTCTGTTTGTTCATTTGGTGATTAATTTGTGTGTTGTTTTTGCACCTTTTGTGGATTTGAACGGGATGGCCTTTAAGTCAAACATATGATGTTATCTGATTTGAACTATTTGTTGAGTTTGATACCTGTGTTTGTGTTATTTTTCGGTTATATTCGAATTGGTAAGAATTTCGATGTTGAAAGTCAGTACTAGCAGTGGAATACTCAGATTAGTTCAGGTGATTAAGATTCAACAAAAAGGTATTTAGGCACATTAGGGTAGTGGAATTTTTCATTTTTATGAAATCCTGTGAATGCTATTTTGTTCTGTATGCTAGGACCTAGCTTCTTTTCAGTATGATTTCGTTTCATTGCTAGCAAATTTGTAGTTTTGACTAGTTGTTAAATAGTCAATAGCTTTTTCTCTGGGGAGTTGTTGATTGCAATAGTACCCCTGCTAATTTTGAGAAATTATAGTGCGTATTTCTGTGGCATGGTTACTTAGGTGGAGTATAAGAAATGTGCTGTTATTAAATGTTACTACAATTGTGTATGATGAACAGGGTTAGTTTATATGTTTGATAAGTATACATTTTTTGGTATATTATACGGAGATGCAACATTGAAGCAACTTTTAGCTTCATCTTGTATTAGTTTTTTTTACCACACAAATTGTTGACTCGAATTATTTTCACAACAGTAGTGTTTAATTATCAGTTATTACATGTTTGGCTGGTGCTTGCAGGGAGCAGGTGGGCCTTGGGGTTCGCTCCATCTCAACTCAAGTTGGTAATGGCATTATATTGTTTTGTTTATGCTATCATTGGTTTTCATTTCTTTAACGAGTTATGCTATTTATCATCTCCTAGTAGTTGTACTTCTCTTGTTGAGTGTTCATGGTTTGGAATATTATTTGGGCAGTAAGAAACCGTATGAAGAGTGTTAAAAATATTCAAAAGATTACAAAGGCCATGAAGATGGTTGCAGCTTCAAAGCTGAGAGCAATTCAAGTTAGAGCTGAGAATTCTCGTGGACTTTGGCAGCCATTTACTGCTCTCCTTGGCGACACTCCAAGTATGTTTCAGTAAATTATTATTTTTGAATTCTAATTGCTTGCACCAACTGTTCTGTTTATATGGAATGTTGATTCTCATAAAGCAATGTTCGAACTAGCAGAAAATGACTTCTTAGATCATTCTTAGATGCCTTGATTGTTTTACTAGGTAATTTTTAGTCGTTTTATTTGTTTTGAAACAAATTTAATGCTTGAGTAGGCACAATCTAATGGAAGAGTGCGACCAACTGTGAATCATCTGAAATTTCTTTCAACAAATACAAATAAAAGAGTCTTATATTCCATGTAAATGTGGTTACTATCTTGCGGTTATTACTAGAAGCCAAATAAGTAACATTGGAATGATACTTTGCCTGTATGAAAATCTTGCTTAAATGGGTTTTTATTTAGTAAGGAATTTAAAGTCTAGGTATTACTTAAAAACAAATATACCCCCATGATCATTCTTGGTACGAATGTACGATTTAAGTAGCATACACTGAATTAGATTGCTATTTTCATTCAGACGAGAATGTCATATGTCTTGTGAAAATTTTCATATGCTGTTGGTTTTCTAGATGTGAATGTGAAGAGGTATGCCATTGTCACTAAATTATATTTCTGTTATTGTTCTCAAGAGAATATCATGTCTTGTGAAATTTCTCATACTTTGTTGTTTTACTAGGTGTGAATGTGAAGAAGAATGTCATTGTCACTATTTCTTCAGACAAGGGTCTTTGTGGTGGTATTAATTCTACATCAGTGAAGATAAGCAGGGCTCTTCACAAGCTCAACTCTGGTATGAGTGCATAAGAGAATTTTTTTAGGGGACTTGACTCATAGTATCATCAGATGGCAGACTATACTTTTTTCGGTTCCTTCTTTTATGTAGGCCCGGACACTGAATGCAAATATGTGATTTTGGGAGAAAAGGGAAAGGCCCAACTGATCCGTGACTCTAAGAAAGACATTGAGTTGATTATGACTGAGCTGCAAAAGAATTTTTTGAACTACACCCAGGTAAGCTGGTGCATACTAGTTTATTTGATTTTCTTCTCATGTAAGTATGTAACATATATTAATATATAACAGATCACCTTTGTGTTAAATATCAGTGTCACTGTAACTAAAGCATGTTTCTCAATTCTTTGTTGACTGGAATATGTTGTTGGCAATCAAATACAGATAGTAATTGCTGGTTACATAATAATGTGATGTAATCACGAACATAATTTCATTATTCTTCTAGTTCTGAACAAATAACCAACATGTAAATGCTGATAGACTTGTGGGTTGGGCTTATACATGTTTATAGTTAGTGTTTATCAATAAGGGATAGCATATTAGTTAACCAAATGTTATGCAGGAATAAATGTCACAAGCAAAAGTCATTTTCTGGTTTATTATTTCCTTTGACCTTAAAAACACACAAAGGTAATTCTTGCATGTTGAATCCCTAAAATTATGAGACTTTCTTGTTAACTTTTATTAGTCTAGGGACCTAATCAAGTAATCCTGCATCCAAGGTTTAAAAGAACGGAATCGAGTCTCGAGGCGTTTTCCCTTAGCCTCACGAGGCGTAGCCTCGAGGCGAATCGAGGCGTAAGCCTGAGGCGGAATTAGAAAATTAGTATAAAAGTTATATATCTTATAAAAATAAAATACTAAAACATCAAACAAAGCACTTTTCTAAGTAATATAATCATCAAATTCAAAAGTCATCACTCATAATGTATCACAAAGTCTAAAACATAAAACAAACATCAATTTATACACTAGCATAATCGCATCAGCAATTAGAATCAAATTAACATAATTGCAACATCAATTTACAAAATTCGAAATCAATTTACACACTAGTATAACTGCAGCAGCAATTAAAACCAAATTAGCACAATTACAACATCAATTTACAAAACTCAACATCAATTAGAACCAAATTAACTAATTACAGCAGCAAACTAGTATACATGCAGTAGATAACAGTAAACAAAGAAGAAGACAAAACTAATCAGGGGGATTTCAGTTTGTTTAAATCAACCAGCAACAAGAAATCAAGTTGTGGTCAAATTAAACATGAAAAGAAGACAAAATCGGAGGAATTTCATACTGAATCGAAGAAGAAATTGCGAGTC
>BJCO01744290.1:0-21692 GCA_018326465.1 Flaveria floridana | reverse complement strand
TCGACTAGGGTTTCAAGTATTCGAAGTGTTACGTTTTTCCACGAATTAAGTGGTATTTATAGGTAAGGGTATCTCATTCGTGCGACTGAACCATACGCATGGTTCAGTCGTGCGATTGAGCTATGCACTTGATCCATACGCACGACTGAGCATTCAGTCGTACGACTGGTTCAATCTCATGCTCTAGTCTTACAACTGATCCAGTCTCCTGGTTCAGTCGTGCGACTGAGTCATTCGCATGAAGTTGTTCATGCGTATGGTCCATTGGCATGGGCCATTCGCATGATAACTTCATAATGATAAGTTTGAATGTATTAATTATCATTACATTACGCATATCAATTCAAACAATCACCGACCTATATAATTTATCAACCATACATTACACAACCCATTAATGAAGCATTAAACATTATAATATAACCATTTGCATTTCATTAATCATCTTTCAATTACATATATGTAAGACATTACAAAGATATTACATTTAGATCAGAATCTAGGTACATATGTATCAACATTCACTTTAGAGCTTCTAAAAGGAAGAGATTTTCCTTCCGAATCTAACTTCTTCTTCTTATTCTTAAAAGTCTTCTTCTTGGTCATGTGGATAGTACTTTTGCGATTGTAGAAGCAATACTTGGCAAGATAAGAAGTACTACCACACATGATACAATCAACTAACTTTCTTCTAAGACACGTCTTTTGAGAGGAAGGTTGGACTTGATCACTTTCCACTTACATCTTTAACCTTACAGATGATGCAGTAGGCTTCTTAGGGTTAGGCTTGCTTTTGGAACTAGATGGCTCAGGCTTTGTGCTAGGTACACAGCTGATCAACTTTCTCTTTGCAGGGATGAGTTGGACAAGAACTAGAACTTCTAGTACTAGATTTCATAGTTGAGTCTTCATCCTTCACCAATTCAAATCTTGTAGAGATAAACACTTGTTTCTGCTTGGAGTTAAAAATGGCCTTGATCTCTTGAATCTTTTTTGATCTTCACTTAGTTGTTCTAATCAAGTTCCTCCTTTTGGACTTTGTCATCACTGGTTCTTTCCTCTCCTTAGGATAATAGTGATCCTTATTAGGATGACCTTATTCACTCATCTCAGATCCATCCTTCACTATCTCCTTATCATCCTCTTCTTGAATGGGGTCTATGAGGGAAAGCTCATCTTGACAAGTTCTACAACTAGGAGAACTTACAGATAGTAGAGTGTATGGAGGAGCTATCCCCAAGTCCCTACTTATTCTTATAACAAATCTTTGCATTCAAGGATGAAGATATAATTTTTTTGAAGGTGTCTTCTTCAAGAACACAATTTTTTGCCTTGTCTTTGCTGATCACAACCCCATCCCGACACTCAGTTAACTTAGAGACAAGATCTTTGATTTAAGTCTTGTAGTTGGTGTGTTTATGTTTAAGAGTTGAAATGGTTTTCTCTAGATCTTCTATGTTAAGTTTATAATCATTTTAAGGTATCTTACAATCTGCTTTTAAGATATTTAAGGACTCAAAATTAGATCTTATTTCTAAGTTATAAGACCTGTATTTATTACCCTATAGCAATACATTCATGGGACCAAATATGCTCCAATACCTTGGCTGCTTCGTGATCAACCCATCAGTGCTTGGTTTGGAGTGGCATCTTCAACCTGAAAGCTCCAATTAAAACCTCCTTCTTTAATAGCAACTGCAGCTTGTTACCTATGCTTTTTAGTTTGTAGAGCTCTATCAATGTAGTTTGGTATGGTTTGTGCTTGGCCACCAATTGTCCTTGGTGCCTTGCACTCTATAGAAAAGTGTCCTATTTGGTTACAATTGTAACACTTCATTTTACTTTTGTCCAACCTAAACTCTCCACTGATTGTATTGTTGGGAAACTTCCTTCTTGCCCTCTTCTTGATCTTCTTGGCCCTGTGAGTAAGAAAATCCATTTCCTAAACTATCTCCATGTATTCCAGATCATTTGGATGGATGTTGTCCAAGTCTTCAAGAATGAAGAGAAAGTTTCCACTGCTTTCATCAGTAGACATAAAAGCTTGGGAAGAGCTTGTTTATTGGAATGGGCTTTCTTAAATATAGCTCTCCCTTGGCGTGTCAGGGAAGGTGATAAAAGGACCCTTTTTTGAGTTTTCGGGGTAGAAGATGAGATGATGTTGTAGTTCTCTTCAATCCCTTTCAACCATATGAAGGGCTGAACTTTGTTGTTTGTTACAGTTACCATATGAATTTTGCATATTAATCTCCATCTAATGTCCACTGAGAATACCATGCAACTCGGTGATAGTAAGGGTCTTAAGGTTTTTAATCCTCTTAATCACCACACAATAGTGTGTCCATTGTCTTGGAAGATATGACATGGACTTCCTTACTATGCCTTTTTTCTCAAGAGTTACTCCAATATCAACCGAAGTATCCACAATCTCAACATACTTGAAGTATTGTTAAGTCATGGTTTCACCTGTGTTTTAGGTGAAGTTCTTAAACTGCTGCTTCAAGAGGCCTTTCTTGTTTTCTTTTGCTTCATTTGACCCCTTGTAAATAAGTTTTACTGCATCCCATAGATGCTTGGCAGTTTTGCACTTCTTGAAGCCTTTGTACATAGCATTTGGAAGAGAAATTTGGAGGGTGGTCATAGCTTGATAATACCATACAACTCAATGAGAGTAAGGGTGTTAAGGTTTTCAGTCCTATTAATGACCATACAATAGTGTGTCTATTATCTTGGAAGAGATGACATGAACCTCCTTACTATATCCTTGTTCTCAAGTGTTACTCCAATATCAACCAGAGTATCCACAATCTCAACATACTTGAAACATTGTTAAGTTATGGTTTCAATTGTATTGTAGGTGAAGTTCTCAAACTGTTGCTTCAAGAGGTCATTCTTGTTCTTTTTTGCTTCACTTGACCCCTTATACATAAGCTTCAGTGTATCCCATAGTTTCTTGGCAGTTTTGCACTTCTTAAAGCCTTTGTAGATAGCATTTGAAAGAGAAGTTTGGAGGGCGATCATGGCATTCTAATCTACATCAATTCTCTTGATGTCTTCTTTAGAGTAGTCAGTCACTTCCTTTGGAATCATGCCACCTCCAGCAGCAGCTGAAGAGGTTCATGGAATGTAAGGTCTTGAGACAACAAACTCCCATATCTTGTTTTGTTGAGACTTGATGAAGCCTTCCATTCTTAGGCACCAAGTATCAAAGTCATTAGGAGTAATCAGTATGGACTTTACCATAACACTGATTTCCATATCAGACTTAGTAAGAGCTATCATTTGAGTTGTTAACTGTGTAACATCCGGCCCCTTAAACCACCAATATTATACGCTTTGCCCCGAGGAGCTAATTGATTTGCTTTTGGTTGCTCAGGTGAAAACTTCCCAAGGAGGTCACTATCCCTGGATTACTACCACCTGAGCATGCTTAAGTATGGAGTTCTCCTCTCAGCCACAACCAATGCGCCCAAAACGCGTTGGTTGTATTAGAAGCCAAACATTACTTATGAAACAGGAATCTTTCTTGTCCACGGTCGATATGGGATATATGTAGGGTGTTACAATCCCCCTAGACTCATTGTCCTCGAGGGGCCTGAGAACTCACCATCCCCTGTGAGGTTTGTCCCATATCCTGAATAGCACAGGAGTGGCTCTGATGCCATTCTGTAACACCTGGCCACTCATACCACCAATATTGTCCGCTTTCCCATGAGGAGCTCATGGATTTTCTTTTGGTTACCCAGGTGAAAACTTCCCACCCAGGATTGCTGCCACTTATGCACGCTTGACTATGGAGTTCTCCTATCATCCATAGCCAATACGCACAAAATGTGTTGTTGATATTAGAGATCAGAAATCCTTTATGAACCAGGAATCTCTCCTGTCCACGGCTGATGTGGGATTTATGTAGGGTGTCACAAAGTGTTTTGTGAAAACTGAGAGATTTAAGATTGTGAGATCTTAAAAGCAAAAGGCTAAAAAGCTCTGATACCAATTGTAGGACCGTTTTAGGATGGTCAATTCAGAAATTTCACAATGAAGAGAGACCTAGAACACTTAACAGATCAAATAGAGAACCGGGTTTAGATAGATGATACTATGAACACAAGTAAGTAAGACAAATTAAAGAACAAGAACAAGATAAAGTATGGTTTTAAAAAATGTTGTATATTGTCTCAAGTTTTATTACAAGTGCTACAAAGCATGAAGATAACTACAAGAATATGAGACTTTATACTACATCCTACAGCCGGCTATACTTTGAAACCCAGCTGGAAACACTAATCTAGACAACAAGATCAATGTATAGTCAAAAGGCAGGTTGCCTTTTGACTTGTGACTATGACATGTCATAGCTCACATCCTAATATATTACTCGTCATTCGAAGTTCTAAAGGATTTTAAGGTTAGTGGAAGTAGTGAACATCAAGACATTGATTTATAAAAAAAGTGTAAAAGGAAAGGGCATTAGCTCTCTACTTTTATCTCCTATTACACACTTTCTACATGACATAACATCATTACATGACATGCATGCTACACCACTATCTTGTGTCTCCACATAACATCATCTTACTACAAGCATGCCTCTAAATGAAGACGTATCAACATACGAGAGCAAGTCCTTAAAACGTGAAATGATGCTCAAGTTTGTACTTGTCCAGATATAGCATATCGGCCAATAATGAGATGTGTACATGTTGGATCAAGAAGAAGGCTGATGCAACCAAAATAAATCACTTAAATTATTTTTTTGGTGCATCTAACAAAAGGCTTCCGAAGCCAAGTATGGAACTTCCGAAGGAAACATAGTTCTTTCGAAGATAAAGTGGAAGCTCAACTTACGAAGACAAACTCTGCTTCCGAAGATAATATGTTTACTTCCGAAGATCAAGCCTTAGAAGAAAAGATCAGAAGTGAACTTCCGAAGTGTGAAGTCCATCAAGCGTCGGAAGAAGTAGTCTCTTCCGTAGTATGAGTGGCCTCGGAAGAACTTGTTCTTCCGAAGCCAACTACCCTTTGGAAGACACTACTATGAACCAGTGGACATAAGTATGGTCTCTGACACTCCAATGTAGACCTCTGAGATACTGCATGGCGTTTTATCAAAAGCCAGGTAGCTGACCTTACTTTATTCCACTGTTCACCTTTATTAGATAAAATAGTTGCCAACTTTAGTTGGTGACAAAAAGGTAAGTCATGGACATGTCATGACTACCATATCTTGGATAAGACTTTATCTAAGATACCTTAAACTATAGCTTTGTAGTATCTGCTTTAGTTAGAGGATCCCATCTAGTATCAAAGTATATACGGTTGTAGGTAGTATTATATATAGTTTCTCATTGTAACTCATAGGATATGCTTGTAAGAGTCTTGTAATACTTTGAGTTGAGAAGCAATATATGCAAGTACCTTGAAAATTATCTTTCTATGTTCATTGTTACTTATTATATTATTATCAACTCTTAGAAGACTTTGCTTCATCCGAGTGTTGTGTGAGTGAGTTTGAGAGAAAACCAAGTGTTCAGTGACAATTCCGATCCTGCAATTGGTATCAGAGCTTTTTAGACTCTTGATTGTGAGATCTTACCATCCAAATCAACCTGTTTTTAACTCCTACTTACACCATACTCAAAATGGCCCTCAACAAGTCTGAAGTAGAGATGGAAACCATGACTAAAGCTCCCATCATTACCCCTGAAAACTTCAAGTCATGGAGCAGACGCATGGAAGGCTTCATCAGATATCAAGACAGTAGAATGTGGTATTCTATTGTCAATGGCCCGTATAAACCCAAGGTGGTTGCACCTGGTGGAAACGAGGCCATGATAGAGAAGGCTGTTGAAGACTACTCTGATGAGGACCGAAAGAAGCTGGACATTGACAGCAATGCTATGACTATTCTTATGACTGCAATACCCAATTCCATCATGGTGGGGTTTGAGCATTGCAAGTCAGCCAAAGAACTGTTTGATGCACTTGCTTAAATGTACTCAAGCTCCAATGACTCCAAGAAGGACTCACTGTAGCAGCAGTTTGAGAACTTCACCTACATTGCTGGAGAGACTCTGAATCAATAATAATTCAAGTATATGGATCTCATTTCTTCCCTTCAGTCTGTGGGAATCACTCCTGAACTTAGAGACCTTACAAGAAAGTTCATGAGTGCACTCCCTAATGAGTGGATATTCTAGTATGTCTCTATCAAGAGAACATAGAATCTATACACCCTCACTATGACTGAACTTTATGGCATCCTTGATGGATACCGTTTGGAAATGGAAAGCAAGAGAGTCCATCAGACAAGCAGACCCCTGAGTCTTCCTGCTAGTAACGCTTTGATGGTTGCTGAAGGCTCAGGACCCCACAACCTTAACAGTAACTGACTTACAACCAGGAGCCATCCTGCTTATCTAGACCATACATTACATTTCCTAAGACTCCAAGGTCTCAACAAGCTTAGCAAAGTTCCTTTCAGGACAACTGTGCCTTTGTCTCAGGAAATGGACACTCTAATGATTTTCAGTACTGCTTTGATGATCTAGATTGCTTCAGTCCAGATGATGTAAAGTATGTGAACATAGTCTAACAGATGGCTCTTTTAACCTACAGAGAAAAGAAGTTCTTCAAAAGAACTGGAAGGCAGTTTCCCCAGAACCCAACCAACAGCAAATTTGGGTTTGACAAAACCAAGGCAAAATGTTACAATTGTAACCAACTCGGTAATTTTGCAAGGGAATGCAAGGCTCCCAAGTCAAATCCAGGAACCCCACAGGCCTCCACACATCCTTCTACATCAAAGCCCATTGGAAAGTCAACTGAAACAGCTACAATGGGTCAAGAAGTTGACTGGAGCTTTATGGTGCAGGATGTGACCCCTACTCAAGCACTCATGACAGGAACAGATAACAACAAGGTATATGAACATCTCTATACTCCTGCGTGTACTGCTAAGGTTAAACTGTATTAGGACTACAATATGGAGATTAAATCTGATATTGAGTCTTTAAATGTTTTGAAATCTGATTTTAAAAAGGGTTGAATCTGACTATCAAAGAAAAATTAAGGAGTTTGAGAAAACTGTGTCCTTATTAAAACATGTACACAAATTATAAGACTCAAATAAAGGATTTAATACCCTAATTGTCTGAGGCACAAGCCCAGCTTGTCACTGCTGAGCCTCAAGCCAGGAAGTATGCCATTTCTAAGCAAAACTTCCAAGCTATTATTGCATCATTATCCCACTCCAAAATCTGTTATTAGAACAAAGGAGGGTTGGGTACCAATGAAATTGCTCCAACATACTCTTATGAGTCCATAAGACAACCATGGTGTGGTACTGAAGAGCAAGAGGTCCCATCTGCTGACCCATTTTCACTGGAGTTGAAGAATGATACAATAATAGAGACCACCACAAGGAAGGAACAGGTGACTTCTAGTGATGATCAAATCCTAACCACCAAGGCTAGAAGAAGCAGAGTTAAAGAAGCTAGAAGAACTACTAAGAAAGTGGTTGATTCCAAGCTGATGATTGACCCAAAACAAAAGAGTGTGTTCATCTCAGCTGGATTCCAGGTGGCAGGTAACTCTGATTCAGGAAAGGAGTGTAGTACTAACACTGCTATCCTACCAAAGGATCAAAAGTTAAAGGGAAATGTTGCTGATGAAAAGAAAAAGAACAAGAAAGAGCAATCCTCAAGTTCCCAGAAGACTAACATTGCCTGCATAATGTGTGGTCTGCAAAACTACATGGCCAAAGATTGTTACTACAATCCTGCTAGCACACCTTATGCTAAAAATGTTAAAAGAGAAAGGGCCAGGAAAGGTTTCTCATTTGGACCCTATCAAATGGTCCAAGTGATAAAAAAAGGAAAGTTAGTTTCCGAAGCAAGGTTGCTTTTGGAAGAAAGTCCTTCTTCCGAAGGGAAAATGGCTTCGGAAGCTAAAACTGTCAAGAATCTTAAAAACAAAAGAGTTCCCTTGAAACCATCCCAGAAAAGGACTGCTTCGGAAGAAAAGGTGGTGAAGGCTTCTTCCGAAAAGAAAGAAGCTTCGGAAGAATGCCATGTTGCAAAATCTTCAACAAGCTCATCCTCCATGATCAACCAAATAATGGATTGGAATATCAAGAAAGATGCTGCAACCCAAACCTCTTCTTCAATGACACCTATTGAACCCTCATGCTTGAAATCTGGTTCAATTGTGTCACTATCATTAGAAGAACCCAAGACCAACAAGGCTTGGGTTTCCAATCAAAACTAATATTCTCATCTTATGTGTAGGAACATCCATATGACAAAAATAAAAATGTTTGGATTATGGATAGTGGATGCTCCAGGCACATGACAGGGAACAAATCTCTCCTTCAACAATTTCAATATTATGATAGAGGTCCTGTCTAGTTTGGAGGTGAGGCTGGAGGATATGTTTCTTGTAGAGGAAGTATATCCAACGGAAAGTTAAGAGTTGACAAAGTTAACTTTCTCAAACAGCTTGAACACAATCTGTTCAGTGTTTCTTATTTTTGTGATCAAAAGCATCAAATTCTCTTCACAAAACATGAGTGCATTATCCTCAAACCCGGGATGACAATTCCTCCGGAATTGGTGCTTCTTAGATCTCCCAGGAAAGGGGATATGTACAAGCTAGATATGAACAATGCTTCCCCAATAGGTGAAGTGTCATGCTTTCTTTCCCAAGCTGACAGTGATAAGTCAACATTTTGGCATAAACGAATATGTCATGTAATTTTAAGACAATGAATAAATTGGCTAAAAATAACTTGGTACATGGTTTGCCTAAAAAGGAATTTTTCTGCAAAGATAACTGTGTTGCATGCATGAAAGGGAAGTAACACAGGGCATCTCACAAATCCAAAGTTGTTAATTCCATCACCATTCCATTACACTTATTGCACATGGATCTATTTGGTACCACAAGTATAATGAGCATTGGAAGGAAATCATACTGCCGTGTGATCGTTGATGATTTTACAAGATTTATATGGGTATTTTTTAAGATCTAAAGATGAAACTATTGAAATGTTAAAATCTTTTATTCTGAAAATAGAAAATCAAATTGATCACAAGGTTAAGATTATTAGAAGTGATCAAGGGACTGAGTTTAAGAACTTCGTTCTTGACTCATTCTATAACTCAAAAGGGATTGTTAGACAATATAGTGCTCCCAGAACTCCTCAACAAAATAGTGTTGCTGAGAGGAGGAACATGACACTTATTGAGGTTGCTCTAACTATGTTAGCTGATTCCAAACTACCTCTAACATTCTGGGCAGAGGCAATCAGCGCTGCATGCTATGTGCAGGACAGGGTTCTTGTAGTTAAGCCACATGGAAAAACCCCTTACGAGCTATGGAACGAGAGGCCACTGTTCATTGGCTTTCTAAGGTCCTTTGGCTGTAGGTGTACCATACTTAACACAAAAGACAATTTAGCTAAATTTGCTGAAAAGTCTGATGATGTTATCTTTGTTGGATATTCCTCAAGCTCAAAAGCTTATAGAGTTTATAACATCAAAAATCAACAGTTTGAGGAATCATTCATCATTATTGTCAATGAGCACACTCTTTGTGTTAGGGGGAATGGCCCTTATCATATTTTTGACTTAGAATTGTTTCCAAACTATTCTAAACCATCTTATGAGAATGTTTCAGCTGGAACATGTTCTCAAGGCAATTCTAAAGATAATCAACTATTTGAGTTACCCAGACCTATTCTAGGTTCTCCAAGAGCCACAACAACTCAAGCTCCCACTATTGGCAGAACTGAAAGTATGACTATCTCAAGAAATAGTGGAGCTTCAACCAGTGATTCACCTATTGATCCTCAAACCTCATCAGGTGACACTGCACAACACCAAGCTGATGAAAGTAGCATCTTGAAGGAACATGCACCTGTTAATAATGCTTCATAACCAACAATTGATGATGTTTCTCATTCATTCAATCATTCCTCATTGAATGAGTTTGAAACAATAGCTGGTCAAAGTGCTCTAGCTCCTGAGCAAAATATATCCAATCTGGATCTATCTTTGCAACTGGAGGTGATTCCTCGACTAAGAATTCACAACACTCATCCAACTGACAACATCATTGGGGATGTCTCTAAAGGTGTAAGAACAAGAGGACAGACTCATCATTGGAATTTCTGCTTATACTCATGCTTCTTGTCTCAGATGGAACCCAGAGAGGTAGAAGATGCCTTAAAAGATAGTAGCTGGGTTGAATCGATGCAAGAGGAGCTGCTTCAATACAAAATACAAAGGGTTTGGAACCTATGTCTTCTACCATCTAATCAAGTACATATAGACACTAAATGGGTTTTCAGAAACAAGAGAGATATAGAGGCTTGATTATTAAGAACAAGGCAACACTGGTGGTTCAAGGATACATCCAAGAGGAAGGAATCAATTATACTGATGTTTCTTGCACCCATTGCAAGACTTGAGGCAGTTAGGATCTTCCTTGCTTATGCTGCATCCAAGAATTTCATTATCTTTCAACTTGATGTTAAGTGTGCCTTTCTATATGGGGATATAGATAAGGAAGTCTATGTGTGCCAGCCTCCATGATTCAAAGACCCACAACACCCCAACTATGTGTGCAAATTGGATAAAGCCCTATATGGACTGCACCAAGCACCTAGGATGTGGTATGAGACTTTGTCTTAGTTTCTTCAGAAGAATGGTTACACAAGAGGTACCATTGATAAGACTCTCTTTATAAGGAAGTCTAGAAAGGACATGTTGCTTGTTCAAGTCTATGTTGATGATATCATATTTGGTTCCTCAAACGACCAAATGTGTAAATATTTTGAAAGCATCATGAAGAAAAAGTTTGAGATGAGTTCCATGGGAAAAATGGACTTTTTCCTTGGAATTCAAGTGAAGCAATTGAAGGAAGGGTTTTTCATTAATCAATCCAAGTATGTCAATGACATATTAGAAAGATTTGAAATGAAAGATTGCAAGCCAGCCAAGACACCCATACCCAGAAATGATAATCTTTGTCCTGACTTTGAGGGGGAGGATACTGATCAACATCAGTATAGGGCAATGATTGGTTCTCTGATGTATCTCACAGCAAGTAGACCTGATATCATGTTCGCAACTTGCATTTGTGCAAGATATCAGGCTGGTCCAAAGGTGTCTCACCTAGCTGCTATCAAGAGAATCCTCAGATACCTCAAGGAGCACCTAAACTAGGCCTCTGGTATCAAAGGAACAACAATTTTAATATCTATGGATACTTTAACAGAGATTATGGTGGTTGCAACATTGACAAGAAATCAATAGCAGGTGGATGTCAATTTCTTGGTGGAAGGATCATCTCATGGCAATGCAAGAAACAATCATGTCTCTACATCAACTACTAAAGCCGAATACATTGCTGCTGCAAGTTGTTGTGCTAACTCTTGTGGATTCAGAATCAGATGTTAGACTATGGATTCAACTTTATGAGCACTCCTATCCACATTGACAACAACAGTGCTATCTCCATCACTGAAAATTCGGTGAAGCACTCAAAGACAAAGCATATTGATATCAAGTATCATTTCATTAGAGATATTCATAAGAAAATTCTAATCAAGCTAATCAAAGTTGATTCAAATGAACAATATGCTGACTTGTTCACCAAAGCGTTGGATGAACAGAGATTTAAGTATCTCATCACAGCTATTGGGATGATAAACATTGATTAGTCTACCTATTTTGAAAAACCTTTTTAACATATGTAATGTCTTATGTCAGTGCAATCTAAGCCCTGTTACAAAAGGTCTCTCTCTGAAATTTTCTCTAAGTATAAATTCTTCCGAAGAGGAATTAGCCTTCAGAAGATACTTTTCTAATATCTTCAAAAGCAAATTCCTCCTTGTATAATTTTCTTCTCGAAAGAGTTTTTAATCTCGAATGAAGTGATTGTTTGCATAACAGATCTACTTCCGAAGCTTATAAAACTCTTTATTCGGAAAGTACTCTTTACCTTCAGAAGCAAATTTTGACTTCGGAAGTAAACTTTGCCTATGGAAGACAAATTACCTTCGGTAATACATTATACTCAGAAGAGAGATTTTACTGTGTAACGGAAATCTTTTGGGCCCCACACTGTAAAAAGCAAAGATTTTGTTAATAATGTCGGATTATTTAACTAGACTAAACCTTATCGCCCCTGCCACATTATCCACTAAAACATCACATCATCATATCCTTACCCTATTAACCGCCATTTCAACCCTTTTAAATAATTCCGACTATTTACTTTCATCATCTTTCTCATTTTACTGCCCTAAAAGCTTCCTTCATTCTTAGTTCATCCGAATCCAAATTCATCTACTTTCACCTTTCTCCAATTGCACTCAACCCTCAGCACAATCAAGTCGCATTTCTTGATTCTTCAAGAGATGCTGACTTCACTGATATCATCTTATTTCTTACCCACTCATCTTATTACACTGCCCTAACCGTTAACCCTACCGTGTATTCAAATCACATGGTTGAATTTTTGGAAAATGGTCAGATTGAAACCCTACATGGGGCTCGGGTAATAAGATCGAGCATTTGTGGCCAGGAGTTGGTCATTACTGAACAACTTATCAGGGAGCATCTCGAGCTTCATGATGAAGGTGCACCGACAGAGTTCCTAAAAGAAGACTTGGACAAGACCTATATCCAAATGGGTTATGGTGGAGATGTTAGCAGGTCTAAAGTTTACAAATTCAACTTTTCATACAACTGGAAGTTCCTGTTGCATGTCGTTCTTCCTTGCTTGTCCAACTAATTAGGGATGGGATCAAATCCTATACAAACTAGGGTGCCTAGTTCATGGAATGGTGAGGAGCCTGCGCTTTAACTACTCCAGATTTGTGCTGACCAATCTGATGGGAAACCTCCAGAGGGAAACATTCTTCATGTATCCCAGGTTTCTCCAACACATAATCAACTGTGAGCTGGACCAGAGTCAGCTTGTCTGTGCAGCTGCTCTGATTGTCCCTCAAATGAGGCCGGCCGTCTTCAAGACTTTGAAGAAAGTGTCCACCAACTTCACTAGAAGAAACACTGCCATAGTTCTAGGTATGACTGAGCAAATCGCTCCTGGTGACATCCCAGTTCACCCCATAGCTGATGAACCCACACCAGCAACTGCCCCCACTTTGCCACCTCTACCTTCTCACCTTATCACCATCGCATACCACAGACGTCCCAAAATGTCACACTCCCGCTAAAGCGGAAATACGTGGATGTAACCAGACCAGATCGTCATAACACATTGTAAAGAAATAGAGATGCAATATAATTGTATGATAGCAAGCGTGTCATGATGACACCCGACACAAAGGAGACTTGTGTCGTGTTTAGTCAATATTCATGACAACATATCCATAAGCATAAACGTAGCACAACATAGCATAACATTGCATATGGATTACAAGATCAAGTAACAACATTGTAAATATATTCCCACAACCCGGGAACAGGTATAAAAAAGAATGATGATGTTCAACTGACTAACAAATGTCAAGTGTAGTTTGTCAAAAATTCGTATAGCCATAAAAATGCATCCTAGGGTCTCCTATGAGGCCTAGATCTTCAATTAGCATGTTAACCTAAAAAGATATGCTCAAAATGGTTAACAAAATTGTTGGTGAGCTCGTAGGTTTAAGATAATAGTAAATTGATGCTGCATAATAGTTTATGCGGAACAACGTGAATACAGTTACAAGTAAGCAAAATCACATGACACATGAGCCTCACAACCAAACCTAACGATGTACACACAGAATATTGTCGCAATATATTCACCCTAGGCCCGTTCCTTGCCACTGTGGGTACTAACTAGTATACCAACACTAGGGTGGGGGTGTCAACCCAGTTGTACTACCAATACCTATCCGTCGGTTCCAACACCGGAATTAAATGGTTGTGAAGAAAGTACCACACAACAAACTCATGCATGTATAAGATAAGTACTCACAAAACAATAACATGTTAGTTCCAAGAATGCAAGTTGTACAACATAAAAATGGGTGAGCACACTTTTCCCTCAAGTTTGTAAATGTTTAAATAATTGAGTAAGCATGAAAAGGGGCCATGAAACTCACTGGTTTGGTGATAAGTGTAGTTGATCAAGATCCAAATGATGTAAGAAATAAACATTCAAACACCTATTAATAGTTATAGTTAAGCATCAATGATACGTTCAAAGAAAATAAAGATGTTTGGTCAGTTCGGGTTGTATCAGTTCGGTCGCGCGGAACACACACAAGCAGACATACATATTAGATCTTATATAGATCCATGTACATGGAATCGTCACCATTGTCGATGATAGTAGTGTAAAGATTTCATTGTGGTTAGAGAAATACTTAGTAAGTTCTTAGTGGTGACAAATCAGTTCTCGATAATTGTAAGAATGTTAACGTTGATTCGATTTGTTATAATATGAGTAATTTTTATAGTGTTAATATTAATAATGTCATTAGCAATGGTAACCGTGCCGATATTACCTTAACATCACACGACACACACACCACACACAAGAAGGAAAAATCACACACAACAACTTTAGTCGCACGACATGACCAGACGCACGACTCAACACTCCATCCGCACAAACTAACCTTCATTCATACGAATCAGCTTCATTCGTACGAATGAACCTTCATTCATGCGACTCAGCATTCAGTCGTACCATACTGCACCCAATCGCATGATTCAACAACCTTACGCACGAATCAACCTTCATTCGTACGAATCAGCTTCATTCATATGAATGAACCTCCATTCATGCGACTCGGCATTCAGTTGTACGATACACGCACATTCGCACACATTCATCCGCATGGACGCAATCGCATGCATAGACTCACCCGCATAGACTCAATAGCATGAGACACACAATCGCATGGCTCAGTCACATGACATACCCAATCGCACGACTCAGTTGCACGACATACTCAGTCGCCTGAGCAGAAATCATGACTGCAGAAATGTGTAGAGCATGTATATATCTAACACTTCCTTGCTTGAAATTCTCATGAACTCTATGTCTTTAATGTCATTTTTCACAATATTCCCATATTCCATTGCCTTTCTTAAAGAAATTCTCTCCATAGCAGCATTCATTCTTTTATAATAGTCAAAAAGTATCTTCTGTCATTCTCTACTTTTGCTGGAGATAGGCTGCTCAAAAATTTGATTGGACAAGAATGATATATAACTAGAATGAAGAAGTTTGAGTTTAAACATAGCAAACAAACTTATCATATCATTGTCCCAATCATCTAAATTCTTCACAAGCTTCATATGAAAAGTAGATGAATCATAAAACCATCTCAAAATTGGTTTTGATGATTGAGTGCCATCAATAACTTTCAATCCAGGATTAGTTACTTTCTCAAAGTACTTATCACTGAAAGTCTCCAGATAACATTCTTTACTTGATTCTCCTTTCTTTGAAACTCTCTTAAACTTGTCAAAATAACTCTTGTCTTCTTGATCACAACAAGTTTGAAGAAAGGCAGGCATTCTCGTTATTCCTCTATCAAGTAACTTCACAAAATTTTCTCCTTTATCAGCCTTTGTGGGATTAATAAGAGGTAACTAATTTAATTCTTTCAGATCTTGCACCGTTAAGGCTATGATGCTAGAGTAAAAGTGATACACATCACAAATAGCATTTATTCTTTTAATCAGAAAAGCATCAAATATCTCATCATATTTCCATGCAATAATCTTCACTTTCTTGGTTTTGTCAGGCACAATCATAGCATTCAATAGTTCTGAAATTGATTATCCTGTTTGTAATACATTTCTTACTAGGTCTCCGGCTGATCTAGCTTTATTCCACAATTGCTTTTGATCAAGAGACACTTTATAGCCTTGTTTCTCAACATTGGAAAATATATTCATAAATTCTTTTTTGTGTTCATGTGTTCTTCTTACTAACTCCATTGACTTAACCTCCTGAGGCTTCAACATTCTGGTTCTTTTGGTTATTTCAAGATATTGAGGATTGTCCATGTCAAGAATGATTATCTTGTTATACATCTTCTTTGTTTTTTGGAAACTCCTCACTAATCTTCTTAATGATTCACTCTGTAATCGATTAAGCATCTTTCTTAGATAATTTCTTGACTACAACCATCTTCTAAGAGAAGGAATATCCATGTCTTTAGGATCAGGATAGTGCAATTCCTTAACAAGAATGTCATCAACATTAATACTCTCACTCATTGGAGCCCATTCACCATGTTCAAGTCTTATTTCATTTGGATCTGCTGGAGCTGAGGACTTTGAAAGCATACATTTCTCATACTTGTCATTTATTTAAGTCATTGTTAGTCTATCCAAATATACTCTATTATACTTCTTCCTGATCAGATAATTGTATCTATCTTCAAAATCAATAGTCATCTTGAATCATTTCAACTGGAGAATCAGCAACATCACATACATCTTCATCTTCTAACACTTCATCATACCATTCATCTGGTAAATCTGATTCAATATCATCAAGTGCTTCAATTCATTGTTGCATATATTATTCTTCAACATTTTCAACTATATCAGTAGTCTTTTGAATTTTGGTAGGAACTAAAGATGTTTCAACTTCATCCATTTTTCTTTTTTCCTTTCTCTGATTCAATGAACTTTCCAGTTGTAATCTCTTAAGGCTCTTATATAGATTCTTCCTTAACAACAATTACTTCACTTTCCATTACAGATACTTTCAGACTTTCTTTCAACTTTTCTATCTCTTCAAACATTTTCATTACTTTTTCTTCAAGATCAGTCATCATAGTCTTCTTCTTTTCATCATTAGCTTTTAACATTGCATTTTCTTTCTTCAATCTTTCAATTTCTTTATTTTGATCAGCAATCTGTGACTTTAGCTTATCAATTTCATTAGAATCATCATCTATTTCTGTTTGAACATAAACATCTGTTGTTTGTTTCATCTTTTGTTCTTTCTCCTTCATAATGACAACTTCTAGACTTGGAGATTGCACAACAGAAATAACATTCTCTGTGATAGACTCATACCAGATAGAATCAAAATCAAATGCTTCATTAAAATAAACAGACTCTATATGCTTGCGCTTAACATCTTCATCATCTCTTTGATCATTTACTTCAACATCAATATCAGCATCTATATTTCTATCTTCATCATTTCTATGATCAAAAATGGTTTGCTCACTATCCATCTCCTGAATAGGTTTTTCAATATTTCCTTCAACTTCACCTCCTTAATCACCTCCTTGATCATCATCATCATTGTTATCATCATTATTGGTAGGACTCTTATCATTATCCTCTTTATCATCCTCATCTTCTTCAGATTCTTCAGTAATACCTCTTTCATTACATCTTCAATAAGATCATTAGCATTCACAAACTCATCCTCAGTCAAATGGAAGTGTTGTTGATTAATGTCAACATTGTCATCAGCTACATTCCTCATATACTCAAATAAAGGTACATTATCAGCACTTGTAATCACTACTAGTATCTTATACACCACCTCAGACATATGCTCTAAATCAAGTCTATCACCTTGTACTCCATAAGCATGAATGTCTGGATATTCCTCATTTATGATAAATTGGAGAAATCTAGGATACATCAAGTACTTGTTCCTCTTTCCTTTCTCCAAGTTAAATATAAACCCATTCATGATCCACTTAGCCATGTTAAATCTTCTATTAGTGACTATGGCTACTATGGGAGATGTTATATCAACTGGAAATGAGTTCCATCTTACATTTCTTTTTGACATATAGCGCTGAAAGATGTAGCATAGCAACTTCCAGTGATTGTAGACTCTTGCTCTAAAAAATTGCTTTTTGAAAAGTTATCTGGGTGACCCATCTGCATAAATTTCTCCCTACCCTCATTGAAAGTGTACTAAGATAAATCTTGATCTTCATTTTCACAAAATCTTAATGCAGCTCTGATAGAATCTTTAGATACTTCAATCATTCTGTCATTAGTAATGAATCCTCTTGCTACTTTCCTTCTATTATCATCAAGTTCAACTTATGTGGTTCTCCAAAAATTCTTGATCAGTCTAACATATATGGCTGGTCTGACACACATAGCATAGACATATTTAGTCCTTAGAAGAAATCTAATCATCTCTTCATATCCTGAAGCCTCTCTAACTTTTTCATTGAGGAAAGCATCAACATTGTGCTTTAGCTCAAACTTTAAAGTATCCATCTGTCAATCACAAAGAAACAAGAATTACTTTGAAGGTTTGAACTCATTTAAGTTATTATCAAATTTATAGAAATGAATAAATCCTTCACTAACTTTTATGTTTTCTTAATAACATTTTATATTTCAAAATTTGATCATTTTTTAAAAAGATTCAAAGATTTGAAATTACTATTCTGATGATTTAATCAAAATTTAAGATATAATCAATTAAGAGATTTGTTTCTAGTTGAATTGAGTATACAAGTTGAGTTTTGATGAATAACAGTTAAATTTTGTTTAAAAAAGCAAATTGTCGATTCATTTTAATTTTATTATTTTAATATTATTTTTTTAAACTCTGATGAATGAATCATCAGAAACTTTTATGATGAAAATCTTGTTTTGATGATGTTAAATGGTTCGCAATCCATTATCATTAACAATTTCAAGTTTTACTGTTAACAAACAATCACATGTAATCAACCATTTCAGATTTATTCAGGTTATTAGGGTTCGGACGCCTAAATAGGGTTCAAACGTCTGATTGATTTTGATGATTATACATACTGATTTGGTGAAATAAACTCAAGTTGTTAATCGTAATCACTCATATTACCTTATACGATCAAATAATCTTATAAGAACTAAGTAATCGGTGAGTATTTGAGTGAGTTGGAGCTTTGAGAGTAAGAACAGAGTGAATATGTGTGAAAAGTTCGAATGAAATGAAATCTATGCAAGTGTTGAATTTATATAAGTGTAAAAACACTTAGACGCATTACAACTGTTTAGGCGCATGACCACTGTTTAGACGCATGAGGTCTAGGTCGATTTGCATTGTACAAGTGCATGAGCACTGTTCAGGCGCATGACCTACTATGAAAGGCTTAACACTTTGTTTATTTTCAATATGAGACGTCTGGTACTGTTTAGGCGCATGAGCTTATGCAAAACGCCCAAACTTAACCAAATTTTCAGACTTATGACCACTGTTTAGGCGCATGTAGTTTACTCAAACGTCCAACACTTATCATAAAACTAAAAATTCATCATGCATCTAAACTTAGACTTATGAACACTGTTTAGGCGCATGAGATATCCATACGTCTAACACTTATCCAAATTTCACAATATTCATTCAAATCATAAGTTTGACCAATTTCACTGTTCTTCACAAAAATTTTCAAATTTTGGTCAAACTTTGAAAAAATGACTAAGGCTTTGACTATTTGATCAAAACTTTGACTTTTTGACCAAATTTTGACTTTTGACCTTTATATTTTTAATTCATTTCCCGTCATTTTAGTCTCAGAAATTTCATAAAAATTACAAACATGCTTATTTCTTTGCAAGAAGCTTTTCCATATTTTAAACACTTTCAAATCTTTTTTGGTTCATTTTTAAACATCTCAAACACACACTTGCTTAAATATGTTTGCATCATCCTTTTTCATCCAATCATTTATTTAATTTTTTATCTTTTCTCCCCTTAAAACTTTAAGTTGAAAAATTTAGAAGTTTATAGAAGTTAAAAATTAAGAAACACCAATCATCATCAACATGCATGCACACATAAAATCATGCAAAAATCAAAATAAAGCAGAACAAAATTCAACACATTGAATCACATGCCTGTAGTGAGATCATATCTTTTAATAATCAGCATATTGAAATAAAAAAAATTGTGGATAGTCATAGACAATGATTAAATCCTAATCAGGTGTGTTCCAGGTCAGGTTTACCACAGTAAAGGAAACACAAGATCTAAGGATAGACAATGAATGCTTTGACAAAAGGATCAGTACACTTACTTTTTCAATTCTTGGATTTATTAAGGTTGGATTAGATATGACATTATACAATTCACACTTAGACTTAGAGAATATGACCCTCATCAAGGTATGCAAGCAAGCACTTTTACTCACTTAAAAACCTGACATATATGTATAACCCGATCTCATGTTTAGGTCAATGAGAGAATCATCATGGTTAAACCAGTTGATAATCTCTGAGAAAATCACCATGGACAATACATTAGATAATCTCCGAATCCGTTTCATAAAGAAATAGATAAAGATGATTCATAAGAATCATAAGGCATCCATTTTGGACTTTTGAAAGGATTGTGTACATTGGCATCTTATGCATCAGGTGAGAATATCCAGGTCTATAATAACTTACAACAGAGGATACCTTGTCATTTCAGGTCTATGATGACTCATAACAGAGAAGTGAATAGATGCGATAAACAGATCTCATGGTTTTTCATATTACCACCAGGTGTGAGATTGTGAGTTAACAAGCAATCAATCAGAAAAGTCAACACTACTCATTAGAACTAACATGAACACACACAAATACATAGATGATTTAGTTTAATCACAAAAATTTAGTATAATTACATAACCTTTCCTACAAAGCATAGCTATCATGTCAGGCTTTATAAACAAGTGAAGTATGCAGCTGATTAAAACTGATGTACTATCATTTCATACATATTTCAATAGCAGATTCAATCCTAAAGAATGATAACTAAATATTTTTGTGTTTTTATTTTATACTTTTCTCTTTTGTTTTTGCAATTTTCTCATGTTGTATTTTCTTTTGCATTTAACAAACACACACAATATACATAATCAGACAGTTTACTTTGACTATGTAACTTTTGATTTGTTTATGAAAAGGATGGAGGGTTATTATCATTTTAATAAAGAAAAATCAATTTTCAACATGAATAATAAGACCAATTGACTCAACTAGATACTTAAACCTTCCTGGTAAGAAAACTTTAGTAAACAAGCCATCCAATTGTTTTTCAGTTGATATCTGAATTAAAATGATTAAACCTTTTTCAGAGTTGTCTCTGAGAAAATGATATCGAATTTTGATATGTTTTGTTTTAGAATGTTGGATAGGATTAGCAGTAATACACATAGTAGCAGTGTTATCAATGTAAATAGGAGTTTTAAGAAAATTGAACCCGTAATCCAGTAGTTGAGTTTGCAACCAAAGGATTTGAGAACATCCTGCTGATGCAGCAATGTACTCAGCTTCTACAGTTGACACTAAGACGTTTGTCAGCTTCTTACACTGCCATGAGACTAAACGAGGACCCAAAACCTAACAACCACCCATAGTAGATTTTTTATCTTAACTACATCCCCTATAATCACTATCAGTATATCCATGTAACTCGAAGTTTCCTTCATAAGGATACCATAACCCTAGAGCTAGTTTTCCTTAAAGATATGTAAGGCCCCGTTCCCGGGAAACCTCACAGTTGGTTAACCATAGCACAAAATCAGCTTATTAACAAAACATTACAGCGGAAGATAATTAAACATTCATTTAATACTTAAAACCCCACCGTACTCATACATTTGTCCTTTAATTGTAAACAAAACATATCACTTGTTCATTAATTACAATGAGGACTTCATTAACAGGAATGCCATCCGTAGATTTCCA
>BJCO01744289.1:0-18296 GCA_018326465.1 Flaveria floridana | reverse complement strand
AGCCTTCTTTGGTTCAACTTTGGTGTACAAATCCTAGCAAAACGGGTGTTGCTTAGAGGGCTTGTGGGTATGAGCACTTGAGGACATCAATACTTGATATTTTGGTCATTCAATGGAAGCTACATCTTCACATATGTCCACGTTTTTCCAGCCCTCTTTGGATGATGTTTTCAGCCACTGTTTTGACAGCATACAAAGAGGTAGTTTGTATGTTATGTTTTAGGTTGTTATTTCTTATAGATAGCTAGTTCAAACACATATATAAGATCCTTATATTCTTGGGTTTGTTGTTGCTATGAAATGAACTCTATATTTCAGATTATAAAACATGAAATAAACAATTTAATCCGCTGCGTTTTCTTGGTTTAAATGGTTAAACTAGTTAGTTAAAGGCCAACAAACCCAACAAGAATGTCTCATATTGCTGGGCAAAGATTTCTCTAGTGTTTGCCAAAACCTCATCAGTTCCTCCAAATTGTTCCTTCAGAGCAACCCAGAGGTCATGTGCAGTTTCATGCTGCATAAGCCCTGAATAGATTTCATTACGCAGCGCCATGGCCAGAATTCCCTGAGCTTTAGCATCAATTTCGAACATCTTTAGATCTTCATCTGAATATTGATCAGGTTTCTTCGGAACCATCTCATTTGTTTCCGGAAGACTCACCATAGGCTTGTATGGTCTATGCACCATAGATTTCCAACATCATGTGCTGTTGATAGACAAGTGATGGAGCATACGTCTTTGCCATATGTTATACTCACTCCTAACAAGCATCGGAGGCTTTGTCGAGGAGCCAGTATTATGAGGATCATTGGTTGGTGTCGCCATTTGCACAGTTTCAAGCAAATTCAAAGTAATTTTAACAAATCTAGCTCAAAAACACGTAGAACCTCAAATTAATTTACCGAAAGCAACAGAAACTCAAACTCTATAACCAATTCTTGCTAATTTGCTAATTTGATCAAACGTAGATATCAAAAGAGCAGTTTCAATGATCAATTGTTAAATCGATCAATGATTAACCAGCTCTGATACCATTTGAAAGGATCTCAGATCTAGTTTGATCAAGTAGATTATGATTTGCAGCAGAATAGTATAAGAATTAGACGAAATTAAGCAAGAACACTAATGATATTTCAATGAAACAGTACGGTTATAGAGAGAGAAAGTATTTCTGCAAAAAGGAGTGTTTTCATTCAACACAAGCTTCGGCATGTTACAATTAGGTCATCATTCCTTTTATAGGAAAAGATGACGTCAGCTGATGTCACTTGATAGTGACATCTAACCGTTATTACAACAACTACTGAAAGTAAACAAAACTACTGAAGATGTCTACAACAGCTGACATCTTCTTACCATAAAACCTAAGTGTAGACAAATACTATGACTACTGAAACTACAACGTTTGAAGAACAAGCTCTTCAGACGTTTTACATTAAGTAAACTGCTAAAAACAAACTACTGAAACTACAAAAGAAAACTACTGAAATATAAACCATCACAACTACTAAAGAGTACTACTTCAGCTGTTGTGGCAACATCTAAAAACTTGAACTTCAGACTTTGTCTTCAGTAGATGAACTTCAGACTTTGTCTTCAGTAAATAACTTCAGACTTTATCTTCAGTAGATGTCTTCAGACTTTGTCTTCAGTAGATAACTTCAGACTTTGTCTTCAGTAGATACTTTCGGACTTTGTCTTTAGTAGGTACTTTCAGACTTTGTCTTCAGTAGATACTTTCAGACTTTGTCTTCAGTAGATACTTTCAGACTTTGTCTTCAGTAGATACTTTCAGACTTGTCTTCAGTACTTGATCTTCAGCTGATGTCTTCAGTTAAAGTCTTCAGTTGATGTAGCCTTCTTCAGTTGTTATGATGTCTATGGGACTTAAAGGTTTTTCTGATCTGGCTCATTGGTTCTTTTGGTCCAACACAAATAGTGCACTTCCTCAAACTTCTGAAGCACAAGTCAAAGCCTCGGAAGAACAATCTAAGTCTTTCGAAGCTGAGATGGAAGCTGTGGAAGGACTGTTCTCTCTGTCCAAGGATCTAACCATCATAGATGCAATTCTTAAGCTAGAATCTAAGGTGGATAGTGAGGACTTTCTCAACCAGCCACTAACTCAGACATCATCACCACCTCTACCTCAATCCAAATCCTCTATCCAAGAACCACCAAAGTCAAACACTTCCGAAGATGTTAAAGGAAAGAAGAAAATGACTGCGGAAGAGCTTCAGGAAGAGGAGAGGATTGAGAAGCTCAAAAGAAAAGGTAGACTTCCAACTGGGAAGTTGTTAGTTGCCAGTTCCAAAGCAGCTGCAATCAACCAGGAGGTAGTTAACAACAAAAAGAGAGTGGAGATCATTGAACAGCTCATCAAGCTTGGAGCTGCCAATGATGACATACTCCTGCTACCATTAGAGGAGTTAGTCAAGCTAGAAGAGGTAACCAGGATATAGATTGAACAAACAGAAGAAGCAGCAAGGTTGGCCTTGGAAGAGAAAAGAGAAAGAGAAAAGAAGGAGGCTGATCTGCATCTCAGAGAGGAAAGGATATCTTTCCTGACCTCCAGAGGATTCTCTCTTCAAGAACTATCTCCAAACAATGATTATACGATCCTATGGCTCTTCAACAAAGAGCATGATCAACTGGAGATGGAGAGAAAGAGAGCTGCTAGAGAAAAGATGAGGGAGAAGAAGAAGAAGGAAGAAGAAGAGAGGCTCACTGCAACCAAGAAGATTGGTGAAAAAGCCTGGATGAAAGGCTATCTCCGGGCTCACAGCTTCTTTGGTAGGCAGGTGGGACCCATGTCTGAAAAGACACTCCAACGGATTATCAGTGAAATCAAGGCTGATATCCGTTTGGGCAAAAGGAGAGAGATGTATAAAAGGGGACATGGGATAACCTTCAAACCAACCATTCAACCCCAACCTTAACTAATTCCCTCTCCATTCACCATTAGACCTGAACCATACACACCTGAGCCTACACCAGTACCCTTACCCACTTCCTCACCTCAACCACCCAAACTACCCATCCTCAAACCCAAAACACTCCCCAGAACCACAGCTCCACTACCTACCCAACAAACTTCCAAACCATCCCCTCAGCCTTCCAAACATCTCTCCTTAGAGGAGTTCAAGGCTATCAAGAAGAGGCTCACCAACTTCACAACCCTGAGCGACCTTTTCTGTGAGGAAGAATCTGTCAAACTAACTTATGTTGATAGATCTTCACGTTCCCTCACAAGAAATGAATTTCTTGATCTACCCCGAGGAACATTGGACCATGCTGTTATACTTCTTGGTCTTAACTCTGATTCATTAAATGATGAGGAGAAGAAATTGAGAAGAAAGCTGGTGACTCTATTGGACACAAAGAAAGGGGACAAGAATCCTAGTCAGCCTCTTGTACCTAGAAAGAAAATAATCCAGTGGAGGTTCGATGAAGCCTCTCACAACTTTGTTGTGAAAAGAGAGAATGGAGAAAGAAACATGTTGAATGCCTCCTCTCTGCTACACTCTAGCAGGTTTGATATTGCTGAGTTAGCAGAGAAACCATTCTCCAATCCCTCCAACTCTGAAACTACTGCTCATATCAGAAGTCATCTTAGCATCCTTCATCTTGCTGAGCTAACCACAAAAGCTAAGATTGAAGAGAAGTTGAAACTGAAAGAGGAAGAAGACAAAGAAAGGTTAACCACCAAAGGCACAGCCTTTCTACAGATGGTGGAAGGACCTGATTTGGAACTAACAGTTAGATGGGAGTATAACTATAGCTCTCATCAACTATCTCTTTTCATAGGGCCACACCAAAGGGTACATATCATTCAGGGTGACAGACTGGAGTTCCTGTCAACCAAAGATCTGTACAAACTACTCAGCACCACTTCTGGGAAGAACAAAGAGACTGATAAATATCTTCTTTCCCTGGTGCTGAAAGTTTTGAGAAGCAGAAACAAGTGAGGTTTTGGTAGCATCAGCCTAGGGGGAGTTTGTTGGTACAAGAAGAAGGATGGTGCAACCAAAACCAAATCACTTAGTCTACTTTCATACATCTAACAAAGGCTTCCGAAGCTAAGTATGGAGCTTCCGAAGGAAACAGAGTTCTTCCAAAGAGAAAGTGTAAGCTGAACTTCCGAAGACACCAAAGACAAAGTGTCTACTTGAGAAGTCCAAGACTTAGAAGAAAAGATCAGAAGAGAACTTCCGAAGAAGAAATCCTCAAGCCTCAGAAGAAGTAGTGTCTTTTGAAGTATAGGTGGCTTCGGAAGAAGTTGTTCTTGTTGTTCTTCCGAAGCCAACTAACCTTCGAAAGACAGTACTATGAACCAGTGGACATAAGTATGGTCCTCCTGATACTCCGCTGCAGACCTCTGATATACTGCATGGCATTTTCTCAAAAGCCATGTAGTTGACCATACTTTATTCCACTGTTCACCTTTATTAGTTAGTACAGTTACTATCTTTAGTTAGTAACAAAAGGTAAGTCATGGAAATGTCATGACTACTATATCTTAGATAATACTTTATCTAAGATACCTTAACTCTAGCATTGTAGTATATGCTTTAGTCATAGGTTCCCAGCTGGTATCAAAGTATATCTGGCTGTAGGTAGTATTATATATAGTTTCTCATTGTAACTAAAAAACATGCTTGTAAGAGTCTTGTAACACTTTGAGTTGAGAAGTAATATATAAAAATACCTTGAAAACTATATCATTGTATTCTTTGTTATTTAGTATATTATTATCAGCTCTTAGAAAATACTCTGCTTCATCTGATCCGAGTGAAGTATTAGTGAGTTTGAGAGAAAAACCAAGTTTTAGTGACATACACCGACCCTGCAGGGACGAAATGGGTGTTCAAGAACAAACCCTATGGCCATGGCATTGATATAAGAAATAAGTCCAGATTGGTGGTTCAGGGCTTTGCTCAAGAAGAAGGGATAGATTACACTGAAGTCTTTGCTCCCGTACCCCGTCTTGAAGCCATTCGGATCTTTCTTGCTCATGCCGCTCATAAGCAGTTCAAAGTCTATCAAGTGGATGTCAAATCTGCACTTCTCTATGGAGACATTGACGAAGAGATATACCTATGTCAACCACTAGGTTTCGAGCATCCTGACTTTCCTCATAAAGTATACAAGCTTGATAAGTCCCTTTATGGTCTTTATCATGCACCTTGGATCTGGTATGAGACTTTAACACAGTATCTTTTAAGCAATGGTTTCTCCCGTGGCACCATTGATATGATGTTATTCAGAGGGAAGTGGATGGTGAGATGCTGGTTGTACAAGTCTAAAACAAACAAACAAACATACCTAGTATATCCCACTCAAGAATATGGTGTGGGAGATGTAGTTAGTGGCGAGTCTTTCCTCTATCTTGGAGGATAGAGAGACCGCTTCTAAAGAGACCCCCGAATCAATAACTGTACAAGTCTATGTAGATGATATTATTTTTGGCTCTACCAATCCAGAGTAGTACTAGGAGTTTGAGGAAGTCTTGTGTGGTCGCTTTGAAATGAGCATGATGGGGGAGATGTGTTTCTTTCTTGGGTTGCAGGTTGAACAAAAACAAGAGGGAATTGTCATTCATCTAGAGAAGTATATTAAAGAAATTTTAAAGAAATTCAAGATGGATGATGCTTCTCCTAAACTCACTCCTTTCACTGCTCAAACTTTCCTCACTCCTGACGAGAACGGGAAATCTATTGATCCTCATCTCTACAGATCAATGATCGGTTCCCTTATGTATCTTATAGCAAGTCGTACCGATATAACCTTTACTGTAAGATATTTTGCTCGATACCAATTTGCCCCGAAAGAGTCTCATGAAAAGGCTGTAAAACGAATTTTTTGTTATTTTATAGGGTCTTCTTGTTTAGGGATTTGGTAACCTTATGGTGGGAATTTTGACTTACATGCTTATTCTGATAGTGATTCTAATGGTTGCAGGTTAAACAGAAAGTCGGTTACTGGAGGCTGTCAGTACTTAGGAAATTGTCTGGTATCATGGCAGAGCAAGAAATAGACCACTGTCTCTCTCTTTATGAGGGAAGCAGAATACATTACTGCTTCCATCTGTTGCTCATAAGTGCTCTAGATACACATAAGATGATTGACTACGAGGTCAACTTTCTCCATATGCTGTTGTTCTGTGACAACGAAGCAGCTATTGGCATTGCAAAGAATCCTATTCATCATTCCTGAACCAAGGACATTAAGACATGGATTCATGCAATCCGTGATGCTCAGGAAAAAGGTTTTATTGATATTATTCCCATTGACACAAAAAATCAAAAAGCAGATTTTTTCACTAAAACATTTGATAAACCTCGTTTTTATGAATTGATCTATATGTTAGGATTAATATAATTTTAAACCCATTTTCTTTAAACCTATCTCACATACATGTTTATATTTTTTTTGTTATTTTCTTTCTTTCTTTTCGTTTCTCTGCTTGCTCCATAGTACTTCATCATTTTTCATAAAAAAGTTAATAAAAAATAAATAAATAAATAAAATAATATATATATATATATATATATGTGTGTGTGTGTGTGTATGTATTATTATGAAATTTCTCCATCTGGCTACGCCGTAGAAATTTCGGGGGAGAATAATAAATGTTTCTCTTGTTTTCTTTTGAAGAATTCTTCTAAATAAAACATGATGCCTGGACAATGTGAAGGAGGTCAACAGTTTGGTGTTGGGACGTGCTTGATAGGTTCAGCTAGAAAGCGAAGTAGATAGTAATCTCGTAGCTTAACTAATAGAATAAGAAACTTGATGACTCGGATAATCTCCTTGACATTTTTTTTGGCCTTCACAAATTTCAAGTCCTTGTTCAAAAAGGGTTGAGAACGTGATATCTCTGCGCTGATTTATTTTTAGAAGAAACCATCCTTGTTTCTATTATTTATCCTATCTTAAAATCTATATGCTTACCCATCTTTGAATCAAAGAAGCTCCTTGTTGTATTCTTCCTCGTGCTTATCTCCTTGCTATGTGTGAACATTGACCTGGAGTGATGATCTCCTCTGTTGTACGATAGTACTGAACTAGAGCTCTCATCTGCATAATATGACGATCTTCTCTATTATATGTAAGTATAGACTTGAAGTTCTCATCTGTATGACTCAATTGATCAACTCCTCTGTTATACGTAAGTATAGACTTGGAGCTCTCATCATCTGATGTCTATAAGGTCGTTACTTCTTTTAATTTAAAAAAAATTATCTTTGTTGTTTCTTAAAAGGAATAGTCAAGCAAAGTATGTCTTTTGTTCAATATATCATTAGGACAGGATAAGTCTCTTTGCCAAATGTCTATGGGGACTGAGTCATTCAAGTGTTCTTGAAATCAATCAAAACATAATAAGTGTAGTTGCGGTTCATTTGTTGAAAAGAAGAAAGAATGGACTTAAAAGGACAAGTCTATCAGCAATCCCACCAAACTACGACTCTCCAGAAGATCTTTTCAGCTTCTCGTTTTTCCCTATGTTCTTTTCTTTGATTATGTCAAAACTATGTGAAGTTTGGTGAGGTCTTGTGGGGCAAATTCTTTTGATTTCTTTACGTTTTAGTTTTGCTTTAATTCTTTTTAAATAACTTTATTTTACCTTATTTTATTTTACATTTTATTAAAAAGGTAAATAATTTTTAATTTTTAAGATACCAGCGAATTTATAATTTCGTTGATAGTTTCGCTGGGAGAAACTATTACTTCGCCAACTATTTCGCATGTTGCAAGGTTAGTTATGATCAAAGGTTATATGGGCGAAACTATAGTTTTGTTGTCTACGAAACTAAGTTCTATATAACACATTTTCCAAAACTATGTCTTCATTTTCGCACAATCAGGGTTTCTAACTTTAGAGAGCTATCCGTAAACCTCTTGAGCGATTTTGATATTTTAAGCTTGTGTTTCCTGTTTGTTACTCATATTCCTTCGAATGTGAGTTTCGAACCCTGGACATTAGTTTAATATAGGTTTAAACCATACATTAGTGACTGATTAAGCTGTGACTCTTCGGTACTCTCGCAGTTCATACTGCACCAGTACTGATAGTCCAGCGAAACTGAACAAAAGTTCCATGGTTTTCACCGAAACTGTGAAGTCATGCTACCCGTGCGAACTTGACAGTTTCGCTGGTCAAATCTATATTTCTCTCGGACGAATCTATAGTTTCAGCGCGCCGAAACTACTGCTTTGGCATGCTGAAACTGCATTCTACCTAGCCGAAAGTACATTTTCGCTTGACGAAACTACAGCGAAAGTATACTTTCACCTAGTGAATTTATCTTGTTACTTCTTTAATTTTATCTTTTTTAATTATTTTTCTCTTTTATTATTTTTAATGTGTTATTCTAATGCGTTTCATCTGATTTTCAGATCAAATGGCTAATTTAAAGTTCGACGAGAGGAATAACATCACAGCCATTCTAGATGACACACATCCTAAAGCGGCGGGTTTTAGAGATTGCATCCATTGGCTTCAGAGATCTCCTATTGCTTATGTGATTTCTCATTCTACTATTGTATATGATCTCCATATCAGAGACTTTTGACGTACTGTCAAGTATGACACCAGAGCTATTCCTTAGAGGATTGTGGCGAGAGTCATAGAGAACGACTTGATTATTACTGCGGAGATCATCTCCTGGGTGCTGAGACTTTAGGAGGGTAGTGGAGAGGATGTTATTCTTACTGATCAAGAAGTTTTTTAGGCATACCGATCTATGGGTTATGAGGGTCATCCTTTTGGGACACGAAAGGAAATTAAGAAGTCCTTTCTATCTAAGGAGTGGAGGTATATTTCTTATGTATTCATCATGTGCTTAGATCACCGAAAAGGTGGATCTGATGGACTAAACCTTGACTGGGCTAAAGCCATGGTTATTTGTTGTAGTGGGCAGAAGGCTAACATTGCTAAGCTCATATTCGATTTATGGCTGAGAAAGTGATGGCCCTAAAGAAAGATAAGTGGCTACTTTATCCCAAATTTCTTCAAATGTCATAGACGATCTCATTCCTAATGTACCAAGACACGGGGAGATCAAGAAACTGGTACAGATGAACATGCGTATATTCGTTGACTGTTGTGCAATTAGGCACGACTTCAGTGGAGATATCACTGGAGTATGAAAATATGTACCCTACAGAACGATGGAATTATATCATGAGGGTAAATGAGTCTGAGGAGAAGAGAGCGGAAGAGACGAGGTAGAAACAGGCTGATCTGTAAAGACACGAAAGAGGTATGCCAAAGAAAAGGATTATGACTATGAGGAGGAAATTCATGAGGCTGCACAGGAGGCTAGAGCTGAGAAAGAGAAAAGGTCCAAGAAAAGAGCCGAAGAGGGGGAGTCTGAGAAAAGGACCAAACATAAACATCAAGCATTTACTGAACCCCTGAGAAGGGAGGAGAGAGTCGGTTTGGATGAGGATGTGATTAGGAACCTCAATGCATATCTGGCTAATTGAGTGTGATCAAAACCAAGCTAACTAATCAGGAGCTTCGGTAAAACAAAAAGGATGAGATGATTGAAGGAATGACACGGATGATGATGGATCAGCAAAGATTGATTAAGAGATTGCTGACTAATACTTCCAAATACCCATTTCTAAATGTGGGTACATCCTCCAGGGCAGGAGAGGGCACGTCTGGTGTAGGTGCTGATGAGGCTGGAGGTTTGGGTGTTAGAAATACTGATGAAGGTGTGAATGAGGAAGGAGGAAATATGAATGTTGAGAATGTTGAGGAGTTGATAGAAGCTGGGTTTGTGAACTTGAGTTTCGATATAGAGAAGGATCTAGTGGGAGAGGAATTTGTGAGAGAAACACCAGCAGAAGGTACTGAAAAGAGTCTGGTGGATGAGGAGGAAGAGGATGAACAATTAGTGGACTATGACTCTGAGCCCGAATACTATGAAGTATATGAGAGATCACTAACTTATGTAGTCCAGAAGAGAGATGATGAGAATGATGTGTTTGAAATATCAAAGGAGGATTAGTTTGTGTAAAAGAAGGAGACTGAGGAGATAACTCACCTTTTTCAAAATCTACAAGGGTTGAGTAGAAAGGAGGCTGGTAATAAAATTATTAGTTGGAAATACAACTTCAGCCTCAAGATGCTCATGATCAAGAGGAGAGGGGGAGGGATCACTTATCTACACAAAAGGAAGGCTTTTAAGACCTTGCCGAGGTGGGATTTAAGGAGGCTAGCTGTGCTGCGTATGATTGACTCTAACCTGAGTGAGAGGGCAAAGATGTTAGAGGAGGAGATCAAGAAAGGGATGAATGATAATTTTGAGGCATTTGGATTTATAAGGACTGAGATAAGGAGGTCTAAGAAAGACAAAGACTAGGAAATAGGCAAAGGGAAGATAGTGCTGAGGGTGAAACCCCCCAGGACGATGAGTAGGATAAGATTGTCAGATTCCTTCCCCCCAGAGAATACAACATTTTGAGAAATGGTTCTGTGAAAATAACACTGGGGAGGCAGTGATCAGGGTGAAGACTGGAATTGAGTATAGGTTGTTTGATCCAATGGAACTCTTTACTTTTTATGATGAAGACCTGCTGAGTCTTTATGAGAACCACATTAAAGCAGGGGTAGTAGAGGAGACTAGGAAAGAAGCAAGTATATTTATGACTGTTGCTAATAAAGTGAGAGGAGTACGGGCTGAGTCGAAAGAGTTGGGTGAGAAGGTGAGAGCAGGATGAGTTAAGGATGGATGTGAAGGATCATACAAAGAAATTTTTAGAGGCTAGTGCACGTGCAGAAGAAGCTAATGAAGCAGGAATTGACCAAGGAGAATCAGTGACTAAAGCTTCTAAGGAAGATGCTGCAGGAACTGCAAAAGAATCATCAAAGATAGCTGGAGACACTGGAGCTGATCAGACAAATCAAGATTGATGAAGACGGTGAGGTCCAACCTAGGGGGAGTATTGAAGATAATGTATAGGTTGGACTCACCTTAGATTAGATTTTGATTATGTTTAGTTATAATAGGTTTTATGTTAGTTTACTTTTGTAAGTATGAACTTTAGTAATGTTTTGCTGCCCAGCGAAACTATGAGCGAAACTATAGTTTCCCTCATAGCAAGCTATAGTTTCACCCGGCGAAACTATCTGTCTAGCCAGGAGACACTGTAATTTTGGCAGGATAGTCTCACTGACAGCGAAACTATCAGCGAAACTATCATTACTATATATATGTTTAATCTTTGTCACTGTTGGGTATCCTTGCAAAAACCCTAATCGTTGTATACTGTTGCAAAAGCCTTTTATAAGCTTGTTCTTCAGAGAAATACATTGAGCTTTATTCTATTTCATGGTATTGTATCATTATTGATATATTTTGAATACTTTTTGTGTCTTCTTCTTCTTCATTGTGTAGTTTTTTTGTTGTTATTGTGATTATTGAGCTAATAAACTTCTCAAGTGTACTGATAATCGATCAGATGGACCAACACTGTCTAAATTATAGCGTGCATAATCACTATCAATGTACACAAATAAAATAAAATCAGAATATTTAGGATACCAAAACCAAGTGTTGGTTGACCCTTGAGATTCTTAAAAATCCGCTTGACAGCTTTCATGTAAGATTCCTTTGGATTACTCTGATAACATGCAGACTGACAAATAGGAAATATAATGTCTAGTCTGCTTGCAGTAAGATACATCATAGATCCAATCATTGATCTGTACATGTGTTGATCAACATTTTCTCCCGTGAGATCTAGAGTCGACGAGAAGACATAGGAGTTGAAGTTATCTTGGAGTCTTGAAACTTGTATTTGTCTAAGATGGCTTGAATATACTTTTCTTGATGAATAAGTATACCTTTATCATCTTCTTTTACTTGGATACCCAAGAAAAATGACATTTCTCCAAGAGAACTCATCTCAAATTTCTTTTTCGTCATTGCTTCAAATTCCTTGCACAATTCATCATTGGTAGATCCAAAGATAATACCATCGACATAAACTTGAACAAGCATAAGATCATCATCAGTCTTCCTTAAGAATAAAGTTTGATCAATAGCACCTCTTGTATAACCATTTGTAAGAAAATGTTCAGTAAGAGTACATACCAAGCACGAGGTGCTTGATGTAAGCCATAAAGTGCTTTGTCTAACTTGTAAACATAATCAGGATGATCTAGCTCTTCAAAACTCGGTGGTTGACAAACATAGGTGTCTTCCTTCATTTCTCCATACAAAAATGATGTTTTGACGTCCATCTGTTAAACTGTGAAGTTCTTGTATGACTCATAAGCCAGAAAAATACATATAGCTTCAAGTCTTGTAACTAGAGCATATATTTCGTAATAATCAAGCCCTTCAATCTAATAGAATCCTTGAACAACAAGTCTGGCCTTATTGCGAACAATCACATTCTTTTCATCTGTTTCGCTTTTGAATATCCATTTTGTTCTAATCGGCAGCTTACCCTTTGGTAGTTCACACAAATGCCATACATTTAGGTTCTGGAATTGCATCAACTCGTCTTGCATGGCCTCTACCCAACTATTTTCTTTCAATGCCATTTCAACGTACTTTGGCACTATTTGAGAAATAAAGCGTGAGTACAAACATGTATTTATTGCTCTAGAATGACTTTGAATTTGAACTCCCTATGATAATAGACCAATAGGCTTCAGTTGGATGGTCCTTATAAATTCTCAGTTAAGGAATGGTATCTACAGAGATAACTTCGTCTAAATTAGATATGTGACCAACTGATTCTGCAATAGTATTCCCTCCATCTCGTTGATAAACGATATCTTCCTCTTAATGATTACAATTACAAATAGATAAATCATCAAATAGAACTTGAATGATATCAATTTGGCCAATTTACGTAGAAGAGCAATTCTGATCAGAAACTTGTGGAGCTTGCTCAACAGCGGGATCAATCTGAGAAATATCAGATGCAAAAAACTGTGGAACAACTGTAATCGGAGTAGAAGAAAGTATGTCTGAAGATATTCCTTTTGTATGAGAGGAAATGGATCCAAGATCATTAGCAAACATGTCCTGAAGTGAGGATGTCAATGGTATAGTAGCTGTAGAAACAACAAATGATTGATTAGATGTTTCAAACAATGAAGCATAATCATAAACCCATGAAGGTGTGGAACCTACATCCGTTTTGTTAGTATCATGACAATCAATATCAAATGACTTAATTATTTTTTTTGATCTTTTATTACCCAATATGCTACCTTCTTGGTTGAATATCCAATAAAATAAGTCATTAGCTTTTTCATCAAATTTAGACTTTGAATCAGATGTGTTAACAATGTACAACAACATCCGAAAGTTTTGAAATATTTGAATTAAGGTTTCTGTGTGAAAAAAAAATTCATAAGGAGTCATGTTTTGTTGTTTATTGATTAAGACACGGTTCTAAACATCACTGGCAGTGTTAACAGCTTTAGTCCAAAAGAATGATGGTAGTTTGGCTGCTGATAACATTGTTTTGGCAGCTTCAATTAAAGTTGTGTTATGTCTTTCAGCAACTCCATTTTGTTAAGGAGTTCTTGCAGAACTGAATTATCTAGCTATCCCCTTTGAATCATATTCAATGTACAATTACAGAATCAGTGACATTATCACTTCGAATGCACTTGATTGTTTTGTCAGTCTGATTCTTCACAAGTGTTATGAATTTTATTAGCAAATGAGCTGTCTCATCTTTGGTTGCTAAAACTAAAACCCATGTAAATCTAGAAAAATAATCAATAATGACTAAACAAAATGCACGATGTCCTAAACTTGACCATTAACTCAACCAATCAAATCTATGTGTAATAGTTGATGAATAGAGTTAATTGTTGTATGAGCAACTGCTTTATGAGGAAGTTTATGTTGTTTTCCTTTTGAACATGACAGATAATGTTTAGTTAGTTGACATTCTTTCAATGGCAGGCCAACAACATGGATTCCTCTAACTAATTTGTTCATATTTTTAATATTTACATGACCAAGACGATGATGCCATAACAATGAGTCCCTTTTCGAGGCCGTAGACAACAAACACGAATCAGTTACGAATAAATGAGATCCATTCATATCAAGTAACTATGTGTCTTTGTCTCTCGAAGTTCTTAATAAGATCTACTAATCAGGAATTACAAATCCAGGTTTAAGAATGATACATTCTTTATCAATGAAATATGTTGAAGATTGTTTATCATAAAATTAAGAGATACTTAACAGGTTATGTTTTAGTTCCTCTACAAAATTGACATCTTCAAAGCTTACCACACCATTTGACACTATACCTTTCTTTGTAATCTTACAAACTTTATCTCCTTCAAAAATAACATATTCTTCATTATAAGGTTTGATGTTGTGTAGCAGAGATACATTGCCAGTCATGTGCCTTGAACATCCATTGTCAACGTGCCATACACTGTTGATGCTGGGTCTTGGATATTCCTGCACAAATGAATCAATTATTCATTTTTAGAAACCCAATCCATGGTTGACTTGAGTACACCACTTTCATCTAAATATGATATAGATTTCAATATCATATCTCGTTTATCATTGAAGATGTAATCTTTAACAATATCAGGTTTAGGCTCCTTTACTTTAACTTTCCATTTCTGAATTGGTTTAATCAAACTATTAACCAATTTTTTGAAAGTACTTTGTGTGGAAGATGAATTGTCATCATTTACATGCAAAGGTTTCTTGTTTGGATTTTCATTTTGCGAAGTTGTGATTATTTGATCATTTCTTTTATTAGATAAAGAGATTGAATGATTCAAAATTCTTTTAAATTTTGCATTAGAAAAAATTGTTTTCTATTATTTGGTAATAGAATTATGAAACCTCTATTTACTTGATAATTGCTTATGATGACAATTTCTAGCCATGTGATTTGGCTTTCCACATACATAATAACATTTATTTTGATAGACGTTGTGCTGTTGGGTTGTTTTCTCAAACTGTTGATAATAACTTTTACAATTGTCATATAATATGGCTTTTGTATGTCTTTGGTCTATAGATTCCTTAACAGTCTCTTGTTTTCCATTTTCATTAGAATTCATCTTAAGAGATTGAGTCTCTTTTGATGCTAATATGGCATTACATTTAGCTTTATCCTTATGAAGAGAAAGTACTGGAGTAGGACCAGTTTCTTTTGTACCTAATTTACACACATCTTGTTTCATAGAGTTAGCAATAATAGAAGACTTATTTTTAAAGAAACTTGCATTTGTTTCCTTAAAAATATAATCTTCTTTATCAATGTTGCCTTTTGAGACAAATATGTTCTTGAAATCATTTTTCAAAGTCAGATACTGATGTTGTGACTTGTTTTCTTTCTTTGGTCTTAAAATTCAATTTTAGATTTAAGTTTCTTTTCCTTGTTTTACATTTTAGAATCAACATTTGTAACACAAGAAACTTTTGAGCTTTCATTGATCTTTGATGATTAATACAAGTAGATTTTTCATTACAAGTTTTATTTTCCTTAAAACCTATTTCATCATCACTCTCCCACTCTTCAACCAACCCGTCCATATTCACACATTCACAAAACAACTATCATAATTAACTTTAGTGTCATTTTTTATGATAGGGTCAATAGTCAGTGGTACGTTGATTGAAGATGTTAAGTCAGATTGTGGTTGAAAACCTAAACCATAGGCTTCTTCGTCACTAGTGTTAACTGATGAAGGCATTGAAGAATAATCATGATTAATTGGTCATGCACTGTTAGAATAACCAACTCCACCTTTACCACCATTAATCTTTTGTGTCATTTGAGATTTGATAATTCCTTCAACCATGTTAGAAGATAATTCAAATTTTTCAACAATCAGTTTTTGCAGATAAGAGTTCATTGTTTAGCTTATTAATTTCCAAAGATAGCTCGTTGTTACAAGTTGTCAAATCTTTTATGTTACAATCTTTGTCATAAAGTTCTAATTTTGATTGATAAATTGATTTGTTTAAGCCATCTATCTTATCTTTAAAAATATTCTCATCAGTTTTATATTTACGAGTTTGATATTGACGTTTCTCAACTTCTAAGATCAAATGCTCGTTGTGACCTCTGTATCTTTGTACCTTTTCAATGCAATCACTAGAACAATGATTAGTATATACCTTATTAGTTTCAGCTTTCTTCTTTTTCTCTTTGAGGACAACATTCACCATGAAGGCCTTTTTAACATTCTTTTCTGCTTCTTTTGCTGGAGTAATCCCAACAACATTTTCTTGAATATCATGACTAGAAGCTGGAGTTTCCTCAATAGCTATGGCTTTCTTATCTTCTCGGCCTTTTTCTTAGCTTCTTCAATGTTGACTAGAGTGATCTCAAAAGTCTTTTCTTCCTTGATTTCAGATTGAGCTGGAGTAATCTCTGCAACTTTTTCATCATCTTATATTACTGCTTCAGTTTTCATCTCTTTCACCTATTCTTTCTCTATTTTCTTAACAAACTCAGCTTTAACCTTTTCTTCCTTTGCAAACACACCATCCAAAATATCATCAGACACAAACTCAGCAAATAAGTTGTCTTCACCAACTTCTTTAACTGGTTGGATTTTAGCCAACAAGGCAGTTGACAACTTGATATCAAGAGTTTCCATTTGATATGACCAATCATACTCGTCATTTGTCTAAGACACTAAAGCTTTGTTCTTGGATGAACTTGCTTGATCATTTTTGGTTTCCACCTTCATTATCACCATCTTCTTTCCATGATCAATTTGGTTTGTTCTGGGTTTAGTGCATTCTCTGACAAAATGACCGGGTTTGTTACAATTGTAGCATCTTAAACTGGACTTATCAAACCATATCTTGCTAGAATTGTTCATGCCAAAAACTTTTCTGCTAGTTCTTCTTGCAAAGTTCTTTGCTCGGTACACCACCATAGCCATTTGATACTTTATGTCATTCTCTTCAACATCATCGGGATTAACCTATTATAAGTCATCAACCAAGATATTTGGTGCACTAAGCGTTCCTACAGAAAAAGCTTCATAGTTGTTCATGAAAGTGATAAATAGAGCCAGATGCTCTTCGGCTATTTGAATGGTTTGCTTGGTGGATTGAGAATTCACAACAAAAGCTTGTTGTGTTGGTTGAGCAACTTGAATATGAGGATAGGTTTGAGTTCGAGATTGGATTTGAGGTTGGAAATAGGAATTTTGATGAGTAGCTTGGTATTGAGGCAAGGATTAGGGAAAGATTTGATCTTTGATGGTTGGATTAGCAGAGCTGGCTGTTGTTTTTATTGACACAGTTGAGAGTAGTTGACAAAGTAATTAAGATTACTAGCCATTTTGGCATACAGTGTTGATGCTTCAGCTCCCATGGTGTTGATATAGTTTGCAGCCCTTTGCTTATCATCCATATAATAGGATTTGATGGTTGAGATGAGATCATTGAGTGTCAAGGTGAACAAATCCTTGGTTCTCTTGATGGTAGTGCAGTTGTTGTTCCTGCTATATAGTAGATAATTTAAAAGCTTTATGTTAACTCCTATATTCTCCAAGATTATTCATGCACTCCTCATTTTTGTGATCAGCTTCACAAATCTAGACATCTGTGCCTCCAATGTTTCACCAAGTATATGATTAAACATATTGAACTCTTGGTTCAACATGTCTTTTCTACTCTCTCTCTCTCTCTCATGTCATTATTTCCCATGATTTGTTCCTCCATTGCATCCTATAGATCCTTAGCCTTTGTAAAATCTTTAAACTTTTATGCAATCTCAGTAGTCAAAGCCATGGTGATAGCAGCATAGGTCTTGTCATCAAGATCCTTCTTTTTCATATCATCCTCGTCCCATAAATGTTCAGGTTTAGGAACCAAATCACCTTTGTCATTCGCGGTTCAGTATATACTGGAATATATGGACATTGCTCAATTTATCTCATCATTTGGGGTTTAGTATAGATGGCATGGTTTACAAACCTAAAAGCCCAATAGGATAGTCTTCGTCACTGAGCAGACGAGGTGGCTTAGTGCTTATGCCAATCTCATTGTTGTTGGTACACATGTCCCTAGTTCTAGTTCTAGTGAGCTCAAATGTAATTGACTTTCATTTTGTAACAGTTATGTAATGTTTGATATATGAAATGAAAACTCTTCTTTGAATGTTTGTTGGTTGTTGAATGTTATATCTATTTATATGATTGATTGTTACACGCTTATATGAACATGTTATATAGGTTTACAGTTGTTAGACATAGTTCTGTGTCATTAAAGGTTCAGGAATATGTTTAACTAAGTATCATGATTCAGTC
>BJCO01744288.1:0-38445 GCA_018326465.1 Flaveria floridana | reverse complement strand
AGCTTGCTTGTTTCAAACTCAGCAAGAGCAACCCTTTCAGTTAAACTATTAACCTCAACATTTCTTTCCAAAACAATTCTTTTTAGATGATCGTTTTCTTTTAGGGCCTCATTTAACTTAACAAAATATTTTGACTCATTTGTTTTAAGCTCCTCGTTTATTCGTTTCAAATATTTTTCATTATCTATCAATAAACGATTTGCCTTATAAACCCTAAATAGTCTGATTTTGAAAGCAGATGAACACATATCTTGAATTACCTCATAAGGAAGCCCTATTACCACCTTCTTAGCTGCAAGAGCTTTCTCACATTGACACACCGGAGTACTTAACTTGTTTTCCTCAACGGTGGTATCAGCATCATCATCATCCTTTCCTAGCTTTGAGGTTTGAATTCCTTGCTTCCTTCATGCCTTCTGATTTTCTTCTTTCAACCTCTACTTGTCTTTCAACTCAAAAATCTCTTCAGTTCCATCCTGAAACTCCTTGAAAGGATCAAAATCTTCCTCACAGTTCACCTTCATCTCTTCTGCCTCAATCTCAGCCACTAGCGCTTGATTAACCTCTTCTCTTATCTCTTCTACTTCTGCACTCCAATTGAAGTTACAGATCAATGCGGTTTCTTTCTTGTGAGTCATCTCTTCTTTACACCCACTAGCAGCCAATCTTAGAATTCCTGAATTACTAGGATCACTGACAGTTAGCAATGGACATTCACGTTTAAAGTGTCCCAATTGCTTGCAATTAAAAATCTTAGCTTGGACGTATTAAAACCCAGTTTGGAGTTAGAACTTTGTCTTCCAAAATTCTTTCTACCAGTTCGCTCCATAAATCTTCGGGCTCTAAGTGTCAACATCGCCATTTGCCATTGAATATCAGTCTCTTCGAGATCATCAGGATCCACCTGATACATATCCTCCATTGTCATTCCTTTACCTTTCAAATCTCCAGCTACTAATGCTTCATAACTCTGAACAAACATCCCAAAAAGAGCCATTGTCTTAGTTGGAACATAAGTTTCAACAGTTGCTTTCAAGCTCCCTTGCTCTCTCCCCGTGTTACTAGAACCTCCAGAGTAATAATTTGAGTTCACTCCTCCTTGACGAGATGCCTGCATTGGAGAGCTTGCAGCGGAAGATAGTAATGCAGCATTCTGAGAATAACCCGATGTAGGCATCATTGACTGATTAAACTCCCTCCTTTTCAAATCTAAGTCAAAGGACTTCAGCTTGTTAATCACATCCATCACCTTATAATCAGCAAAGTTTCTTTCTTGTTTCAGCATTCTCACTTGTAAACTCTGTTGGAGCATATATTGTCATATATAGTGTGTCCGTTGCTTGACGAATAGTCTAGGCTTAATGTATTACACCTGATATGTTGTAAACACATGAAACTGGGTCATTCGCAGGAGCATATGAGAATGAGACTCAGTCATACGACTGAGCCATGTTAATGGACCAGTCATGCGACTGAGAGATGCGATTGGGGAATTCGTAAGACTGAACCATAAGAATGGTCCAGCCGTATAATTGAACAATACGCATGGTCCAGTCGTACAATTGAACCATCCAATCGCACGAATGGGCCCAGTCGCATCTAATATGGGCCGAGGCCTATATATACCAGTTTCAATATGTAGAGAGATAAGGATTCGAGAGGGAGTCTGCCCAGAGCCCAGGGGCTGCCGGATTAGAGGGGAGATCATGCTCGATCTCCCCTTGCCAAGAGTCTTGATTCTTATGTTGTATCGAGCTTGTAATCTTTAGGTTTTATCAATTAAACCAATTTTTGATAGTTCGTGTTATAGATTTGACTTTTGGTTTTGGTTGTTTATCCTTCCGTCAAGAAGACACTCGGATGTCTGCCGATCCAGCGACTTCACAATATTTGTTGGTACACATGTCCCTAGTTCTAGTTCTAGAGAGCTCAAATGTAATAGACTTTCATTTTTTAACACTTATGTAATGTTTGAATATATGTAATGAAAAACTCTTCTGTGAATGTTCATTGTTTATTGAATGTTATATCTATTAATATGATTTATTGTTACATGCTTATATGAACATATTATATAGGTTTACAGTTGTCAGACATAGTTCTGTATCATTAAATGTTCAGGAATATGTTTAACTAAGTATCATGATTCAGTCGCACGACTGGACCATGCGAATGGGCCAATCGCACGACTGTACCAGGTGATTGAGTCAATCGCACGATTGAGTCATAAGACTGACTCAGTCGTACGAATGAATCAATCGTACGACTTAGTCGCATGAATGGGCCATACGTATGGCTCAGTCGTACGAATGAAAGTTGTAACCTATAAATACCACTTAATTCTTGTAAAAACGGAACACTTCGAGATTATCAACCCTAGCCGTTCCTGTTCGTCCAGAGAGTCCCTTCCAACTTCAAAGAACGATTTTGATCGATTCTAATCAATTCTTAATGTTTTCTCATCATTAGTTTTGAATGGATAAATGTTCTCCCTGATTGGATTGCCAATCAAATAGGATTCCGCACTATTTGATCTGGTTTCACGTTGAATCAGTTAGTACTCCATCCGTACACGGTCCTAACAAGTGGTATTAGAGCTTGGGCTCTTGATTCTTCATGGATTCAATCTTGTTTTTGAAAAAGTCAAGAGGGAGAGTACTTAGATTCCCACACGATCTAAAGACTCTCCCTGGTTTTGAGCTCAACCAGCTGGCAAGACTGAAACTGCTGTATGCTAACACAAAGAAAATGTCAGGCTGGTTTGAGGCTGCGCTGAAACGTGAGTATCTTACCAGATGGTTGAACTTCAAACCTCAGCAGGCTACGAGAAACATCAGATGATCTGAAGTGAACCCTATCACTGGAAGACCAATGATTGTCCTAAAATGGCACCCTCCGCGTACTATGTCTCGTATTCCATTGAGGGAGATGCCACAAGATTTTGCACCCCATTTTAAATGGTGGTATTATGACTGGCGCACTGGTGAGGCATTCATTGTTTTGGATAGAGAAGGGAAGGTAGAGACGATAAGGGTATTTGACCTAATGTGGCTAACCAACTTGTCTGCTTCTGATGTATACATCTTGTACAAGTGGCCATTATTTTTTGATACACAGGATATAGTGCAAGCACTGCAGTTCCAACATGTCATAAGTTTATGCTTTGCACTTAATATCTATGCTGGTGTTTCTAAAGAGGAACGAGCTAAGAGATTTGAAGAGCTTAAAAGGGAAGTCAAATATTAGATAGAACTAGGTCCAAGGGGGAGTTTGTTGGTACGCATGTCCCTAGTTCTAGTTCTAGTGAGCTCAAATGTAATAGGCTTTCATTTTGTAGCACTTATGTAATGTTTGAATATATGTAATGAAAAACTCTTCTGTGAATGTTTATTGTTTATTAAATGTTATATCTCTTAATATGATTTATTGTTACATGCTTATATGAACATGTTATACATGTTATATAGGTTTACAGTTGTCAGACATAGTTATGTATCATTAAATGTTCAGGAATATGTTTAACGAAGTATCATGATTCAGTCGCACGACTGGACCATGCGAATGGGCCAATCGCACGACTAAACCAGGTGATTGAGTCAATCGCACGATTGAGTCATAATACTGACTCAGTCGTATGAATAAATCAATCGTACGACTCAGTCGCACGACTGAGCCATACGCATGGCTCAGTCGTACGAATGAAAGTTGTAACCTATAAATACCACTTAATTCGCGTAAAAACGGAAAACTTCGAGATTTATCAACCCTAGTCGTTCCTGTTCGTCTAGAGAGTCCCTTCCAACTTCATAGAACGATTCTGATCGATTCTAATCAATTCTTAACGTTTTCTCATCGTTAGTTTTGATTGGATAAATGTTCTCCCTGATTGGATCGCCAATCAAATAGGATTCCGCACTATTTGATCTGGTTTCATGTTGATTCAGTTAGTGCTCTGTCCGTACATGGTCCTAACAAACTCTACTGGGGTGGAAGAGAGTCTAGGAGCTTATTCACTTGCTCATGATTTCCCAACTGATCATCATACTTCTTTAAGGTACTTGAAACGGACAAAAATCGATTAGTAATGTTAGTAAGGTCTTCATTCTTGTGTCCTACAAATGAATTGAACTCCTTTTGATCTTGGGCTTTCTTGTCTTTCCTGAGATTCTCATTTCCGTCATAGAACTCACACAAGGCGTCATATAAGGATTTAACATCTTTGTGTTCAGCAAATCGATTGTAAATATCGGGTGCAAGACATAATGTCAAAGCTCCGAAAGCTTTCTGGTCTCGATCAATCAGCTTTTGATCCTTTTCGGTGAATGTGGAAGAGTCCGCGTTTGGAGATATCGTGCCACCGACAGCAACTGTTGGCTTGTGTGGGCCAATGATGATTGAATCCCATTGATTGTGATCGGTGTAAAAGAAGAAGGCCTTAAGACATCTCTTCCAGTCTTCAAAATTATCCCCGTTAATGAGTCTTCGAGGTCTATTTGGAGCAACACTCTATAAATCAGAGTGAGAGAAGTCATTTTTGACATGATAATTTTGCAGAAGCTAGTTTCGCAAAAGCTAGTTTCGCAGAAGCTAGTTTCGCCTGGCCGAAAATAATAGAACGAAGATACTTTTGCTGACAATTTCGGCAGCAATTTTGCTAGCCAGAAGTAGTCAAATGCTTAGTTTCGCTATGAGTTTCGCAGGAAACAAGCTTGAACTTTCGTTCAAAGTACTTTCGGAAGCAATTTCGCTAGAGAGTCACACAAGCACAAATGAACTTTCATTAAAAAATCAATAGTTTCGCAGAAAACAGCAAGGGTGAGAAACTGTAATTTCACTGAAAGAAGAACAACAGTTTCGCAGCATGAACAGGTAGTTTCGCTGGAAGAACTAGAAAACCCTTTAAACCCCAAAAACAATCTGAAATCACCCAAATCTTGATGTATTTGAGATGTGATGATTCAGGAATCTTCCCTAATAAAAAACAAGTAGAATTCAATCAACTTCCATTTCAAATACGCTCTATTTTGATATAGAAATGAAGAAATAGTGATATTGAACAAAAATAACCAAAAACCTCAAAAATCAAGAGCACTAAGGCTCTGATACCATTTTGTTGGTCCATTTGATCGGTTTTCAGTGCTGAAGATGGTTTGAATCGTGCAATACTAAAGACACACAACACATACAATGATTTGAAGAACAAAAGAATACCAAAATGACTTCAAATATGTATCAATAAGCAACAATACACCATGAAATGAAATAAGCTCAATATATACAATGGGAAACAACTTACAATAGCCTCTTGCAACAAAAATATTTGATTAGGGTTTTTGCAAGGATAGCTAACAAAAAACAAAATGATATCTATATATAGCAGTCTTAGTTTCACAGAGAGTTTCGATGTAAGCGAAATTGTGCTGTCGAAACTATAGTTTCGCCCGGCCGAAACTACAGTTTCGCCGGGTGAACTCTCAGCAGACTGTGAGTGCAACTATAGTTTCGCTCACAGTTTTGCTAGACTACAAAAAGATAACTAAAACTAAACAACTTACAAATGAAATCTAACATTAATCCTATTACATAGAAATGTAAACAAATACTAATCTAAGGTGAGTCCAACCTATACTTGATCTTCATAGTACTTATAGTAGTAGTGATGGCAATAGTATCGGATATCCGAATAGTATCCAAAACCAGAGGTATCAATAAACAATAGTATCATAAATCAGTAGTTTCTTCAGATCATAACAGACAAGGTAGTTCATCTTAGGAAAACCTTTAGACCATATCAAAAGAAATTTCAGAAATCATAAGTTTCAAACAGAGTAGGTCCAATCATTACCTAAAGGTCCATGCTTGAATTTACGTGTCTGGTAAATTCATGATTACGTTGATCAAGTGTAATCATCAATTTACCCAACCCGATCATCCTAACACTTTCCTATAAGGATGGTCCTAAGGTATTAGGGTTGTAGCCTAGGGTCTACTATGGCATTCCCGACTTCTCTACAACCTTTGGCTCTGATACCAATCTGTCACACCCCGGGCCCAGGTAGGGTGGGACATCACAAACTAGCAACAACATATGGCAGCAGAAACCAAACCATCATAAGAGCAGAAAAGGAGAGAACATCAAATGGCATTAATGTTTAAAGAAAAACCAGGCTAGAAGTAGGTCTAGCCCGCAACACAAGTACAATATTCATCAGTAAAAATCGTTTCCAACAATAAAAAATGTAAATTGTTCAAAATGTTTTAAAACATAACATGCTAATGCCATGGGTCATGGAGATAGGTCAAGGTCTTCTACAACAGCAGACTCCTATCACGGATTACCTGAAACATGTGCAAAAGAAAATTTGTGTCAACTAAAAAGTTGGTGAATTCAAGTGCTTAAAGTTTAAAAACAAAAGGATTCAATAGAATCCCCATTTAATTTAAAATAATCATAGTTTCGCTATTGTGGGGGATCACAATCAACCCTGCACTCAGTCCCGGGTAGCCTCTTCAAAACTTAAGTGATACCGGTTAATCCCGAAGGAAGAACTGGGCCTCAAACCAGTGTACCGTACCTGTCGGACGGTCCACCCTAGTATCTTATAAAACTTGTTACATGCCACAAACAACCCCGTAGGATCTCAGTATGGTACCCTTCCCGTTCATCATGGAAGGCACTGTGTTTGGGGGATTCCCCAAGTAGATCTACCCATATAAAAAAAGCAGTTCACACAAGAATTAATAATTATGATACAAGTGTCAGTAGGTAACTACATTACCACAACATATAGCATCATAATATAGCACATAAATAGTTCAGTTTAAACAAAGCATGTTTCATGCCAAAAATAGTAGTAAAAAAGGGGTCACTAGAACTCACCTTAAGATTCAAGCAAAGGATTCTTCGTGTAGTGGGAAAAGTTGCAAGTCTAGCACCCTATCATCAATATTTTAGTGCTGAGCCATGGATTCTAAGGTTATGGAAGGTGCACTAGGTGTTTCATGAGGTTAAATGTCCAACTAGATTTTGATTTGCTAAGGCTTGTATAAAAATTTCCTTTTATAGTAAGTTTGGGTTTCTTAAGGAAAAATACATGTTTTACTATGTTGGATAATTAATACAAGTTATTTTAATTTCACCAAATAATTATTAGTTCAAGGGATCGGCTTATTGGAATTTGGAAAAATTTATAGTTTAGTCCTCCAAGTTTCCAAAATTTACATTTTCTTCCCTAAAGTTTGCTTCTTTCCATTTATTAACTTTTATGGCCAAATAATAGATTTTTGGAGTTAATTAACTCATTTTAAATATGTAACTCCCAATTTTTCAGAATTTAGGTTCATGTTTAGAATTTTTTACTTTTTACATTACCGGTTACGGTAAAACCGAAGGTTTTTAACGGTTAAGTGTTAATTTATTATATCTTGAGTCTTATGCCTTTAAATATAATTTTAAGGACTTTTTTATAAGTTTAAAATCTGTTGAGAATGTATTTTAAGCCTCTTTTAGTTGAAAGATTTGTTTTTAGGTTTAACCCGTTTAAACGTGTTTTTACACGGAACCGACCGTTCATAAGCGTGTTTAACCAAGTTTTCACCATTTTCAAGTCTTAAAGGTCTCAAATTACTGAAATAAAATAGTTTGCATAGGTTTTTGGTTTATCATTTTATTTTCAAGGTTTTCCTTCAAACGTTACCCGGTTAAGACTCGTTTTTAACTAAAAATTTCTTTTTATATTTTCCTTTTGACTATTTAATCAACAAATCTGATCTAAAACACTTTTTTAACCATTTTAGATCCTTGAATTCTTTTTAAAATGGTTAAAATCTAATTACTTTTATTTTTAAGTCATTTTACCACCTTCCGGGTCCCAAAATAAGCTCAAAATACCTACAAGTCCATACTTTTATTATTTTCAGCCATTAACATCATCTTATACACCTAACAACAAAAAGCCTTACTGAAATAATAATTATAACTCATGGTTTTAACATATAACCCAAGAACAAGTTGTAGATATGTGATTTCACCATTTTAACCCATTACACATGTGTAAAACATTAGGGATCGTGCTTAAACATTACCAAATCATTTTGTAACTTTCAAAATAGGTTATTAAGAGTTCTATAAACCATTTATAATCAGATTACAATCTTTGGTTCGGATGTTACAATGCATAAGGGTTAGATGATGCAAAAGTCACCTAAAAAGAGGGTTTTCATAGTGGAAATCGGGTTTTACCCATAGGATAACCAATATGTCGAATGAGATAACTTAAAGGATGTTAAAATCTCCTCAAGAACAAGGTTGTAGCAGCAAGTTTCTGTTAGAACAAAGGAAGTAAGTTTTTTGGTAGATTAAAGAAGGAATAACACATGACATAGCTTGGTTCGGGTAAGATGAAACTTACTCTTTGTATGCTTCACGATTTGGAGAGTGTAGAGAGACAAAACAATCTGGAAAGCTTCGAACAAGGGATGGAGAGTCTCGAACTTGCAAGAACCAAGCAGTAAAGTTCACAAAATGACACCTTCTTGCTTGTTTGAAGCTTGGAAAGTGTTAGAATGTTGGTGTTCTTCAAATATCTTGCTGAAATCATGTTGAAACCGTGGTGTGTGTGTGTGTGTGTGTGTGTTTTTAGCTGAAAGAAACCGAGAGGGAGAGGGATAGAATGAGAGGAGTGAAAAGTGTAGTGTGTGTGTAGTGTGTTGCATGAAATGGTAGTGGATAGTAGAGATGGTGGTGTAGAAGAAGGTGGATTAGTGGAGAGGGGGGGGGGGCGATTTGGCTTGTAGTGGGGTGATTTTTGTTTTAAATTTAAATGTTGAATTATATTATGTAGTGTTATTTGGTAGTGTAGTGTAGTATATTAGATTGTAAAATTTAGTTAATTGTCAAGTATTGTGCATGATGATGCATGCATTAATCCGAGAATTATGGGTTCATACACATTTTAATTATCTCAATTAAAATTAAACTATGTTAGGGTGACTAATTGACTTTCCCGGAACACTAAGTTAAGGCTTGAACTAACTAAATCATCACAAAATGGCACATGAAATAACAAAAATGGTAATAATAATAATAACAATAATAAAAATTCTAATAAAATATTGGCAATGGTATAAACATTAATATTAATTGAATGGGTAATGATGCAGATTGATAAAGGTTAGAGTTTGGCCAAAAGGGAGGGGGGAGAGGGATAGAGAAACATAGAGAGAGGAGTGACAAAGGAGAGACAATGAGTTAGTGTCTATGTGTGTAGGTGAACGATGATGATGAGAATGAAATGTTGAAGTGTTAGGATGTGTATATAATCAATAATTAGATTTTTAGTAGATTCTTTTAATGATAAAATGAATTATGGGTGAGTTAGGATGGGCTGACTGGGCTCGAGAATGGTATTCTCTTTTGATGTGACTTCAACAAGGATTGAATATGATGATTGAATCAATGAATAAGTAACAGAAATACATAATCAAAGAACATTAAATGCTGAAATAATACTCTTAAATGCTTTGTATATTGATTGATGATAAACAAGTTACAGTGGGTGCTAGGGTTTTCAATACAGTGAGTTGACAACCTTAGAATCTCGTAACTTGTGTACTAGGTATCTTACAAAATGAAAAACTTACATAAGATGGATATTCTGTTCCATTTATAGGCTGACATAAAGCCTATACAAAATGACTAAATTAACTTTACAACTATATCATAATACTAGTCTAAGTAAAAAAGTCTTCATTATCATTTGTGTCTGACCATCCGCATTAACTAATGTGAATGCCTTAGACTTCATCAGCATTTCTTCTTTGTCTTTAGCATTAAGTGTTTGGTCATCAGTATTGACAAATGCAGATAAGCAAACACCTGTCAGCATTTCTTCTGTGTATCCACATTAGTTCATGCGGAAGAACAAATACTTGACAACATTTGTTCAGACTGTACGCATTTGTATACGCAAAAGAACAAACACCTGTCAGCATTTGCTCATTGGTCATCCGCATATACAAATATAGATAGCCAACATTAGTCTTTATTCTTCACCCGTATATCGTCTTGGACTTGTACGATTTCACCAGCAGAACAATGATCAACTACCTCTTGAATTGGCATGTATGATCCTTTCAGGGTCTAACAATACTCCCCCTAAAGATTATACAGCCTAAGTACTTTAAGGGTTTGATGGTGGATGAGGTTGTGAAGATTCTGTTGGGTCTTCTGTTGATGCTTGGACTGGTGATAATGGAGCTAAACTTGGGTGTGGTAGAGATGGATTCAAAATGGCCTTGATCATGTTGGAAAAATCTCTTGCATCTTTCATATTTTCTCTGCTTTATACATGTATCTTCATTTGGCTCATTATGTGGATGGCTTCAACAGGCATCTTCCTTAGAGATACAGTTTTCCACACACTAACAATGGATAACCCATCTCTATGGATCAGTAGAGATCCATCTATATCTACTTTAATCTTCACTATATTTCCCAAGTTAAAAGGAGTCTTCTTCTTCTTTCTTTGTTCTCTTTTGAGGTCTATCCTGTCATATGCCATCTTTAAAATCTTTATACACTTCAGGAAGAAGTACATATCAGTCTTTCCAAGCTTGTTACTGATCTCCCTCGGGTGTATTGTGAAGATGTAGTGGATATAGGACTTATCAAGCAATCTAACCTCATATCCACTAAATAACCGGATTTCAGCCCCTTCTTTTCCTCCCCACCTCCTTTCAATCACCAATTCATATGTCCTTTCATCATAGAACATATTAGAGATTGGTATTGAAGTATGGGTGCTAGCCACCATCTTTCTTTTCAATGAATCAGTTGGTTTTATATTTAATTCAAGAAATACCAACTCTTTAGTCCTTTTTGTTTTTCTTTTCTTCTCAAGGGGATTTTGGAAAGTTTTGTCTTTCTTTAAGCAAATGGATTTGAGTGAGTCGAAGTTTTTGGTCTTTTAATGACCTTAAAAATCTTTTCGAACTCATATCCCCTATGCATGGCATTGTGATTAATCAATTCATAATCTGCCAGTTCCTTCAGATCATGAATCTGTAGGGAGTTTACCAGGGCAATGTACTCTATGATGTATTGAACCAATCCTGAGATCATTTCGATCATGAACATGTTCCAGTCACTATCGTAGTTCCAGGAAATGATTTTGACATCTACTTTTCCCTCTGGAATTGGCACACCCTGAATCATTTCTAATATGGTTAACCCCTCTTGAAGTTTCAGTTGAGAGGGTTCAATAGGTGCCAAGACATCATGGTCTTTGGTGGTGAGCTGGATATCTTGAGCAGACACTCTTGATCTGGGTTTCCTCCTCACAACCACTTTTCTAACTTTTTCATCTTTTCTTTCTTTTCATTGATCAATTGGAGGATTGCGGCTCTAAGGTAGTTTGTCTTCATCTTACCCAGTCTTTTTCGTGTGTCCTTGTTTGGAGAGATAATCCTTCATTTCCTTATCAGTCATGTTATAAGGATCAGGATATCGAGCTTGAGGAGCTTTAGGCAGTTGGTTATTGGGGAGTAGTGAATGTGACTGGAGACTTGCCAGTTTTTCTTTCATACTCCATCACATGAGTAGGATCAAGAAGTTGATTCATCTTGTTTACTTCTTCCACCATAGACTCATAAGTCATCCTAAACACTTCATCTGCATCATAAACATGATTGGTGAGGAACATTGCCTTGATCATCAAATCATCTGTCTGTGCTTTCTCCACCATTTCTTCCATTGAAGATTCTACCTTCACAGGACTGTCTTTGATCATAGGTTCATCAACCTGGTATCCTCCTTCAATCTCCCCCTCTTCCATATCTATGAGGTCAGTCATTTTCTTTAGTTGTTCCTTAGCCTTTTCATGTTCTTCAAAAAATTCAGGTATAGCAGCTAGACTTCTTGGATCATCCTTTTGTTTCTTTTTGACTGGTTCCTCTTCCTCCACAGGCCTTTTACCTTTAGCCTTTTCAGACAGGTACTGCCTCTTCCTTGAATAGGTGTGCATAAATGGTCTAGATGAGGATGGTACAAAGGTTTCACCTTCTTGTTATGATTGTTCTTCTTCTTGTTTCTTAACAGTTTCATCTTTCTCTTTTATTTCTTCACATAGTCTTCTGATGAGCTCATTTTGCTCATCAGATAGGGTGATAGCATGAACAATCTTCATGCTTAACTCTTTCTCAAATGGCACTGGAGATTGAGGAATCACTACTATGTGTTCTACTGGGGGTCTTAGGTCTCTCAAAAATTCCCAGAACTCATCATCAATTGTGAATTCTCCAATAGAATAGCTATCCAGCTCTTTGATCAAGTCTCTAAGTTCAAAATCTTGCTCATTTGTTTCTTTAGACTATTCACTTGAGTACACAATCATAGCTAGACTTGGTTCATTCTCCTTTTTAGGTTCATCATCTTTTATTTCTTATTCATTGGATAACTCCTCTTTGATCTTTATTAACATTTCCAACTCTGAGACTCTTTTTGTTAAAGTCTCAATTTGTCTGTTAAGATCAGCAATGATATCAGTTTGAACTTAAATCAAGTTCTCTTGGTCTTCCATGGCAAGTGTCTGTATGTTGACAGTAGTAGCATGCCACTGATTTCATCTTTAGCTTGTTTGAGTGTAGCCTTGAGTTTTTCTAGTTCGTTGTCTTTTTCATTCTTTTTAGACTCAATTTCTCTTTGAGTTGCTTAATTTCCTTTTCTTTCTCATCCAACTCTAGAAGTATGTCTTGTATATACAAGATCTTCTATCAAGCAACTTTGCCATTCTTGCAACTTTCACCAAAAGTTGAGATCATCTCATACTTCTCATCAGGCGTGTTAATTCTTGATTCCACATAACTTTCAGAAGCACACGCCTCAGATTGAACTTGTGTTACAAGCATTCTGATGGTATGATCCTCCTCATCCGGAGATGACTTGAATTCATCTGAAGAGCTGGTAGATTCACAAGACTCAATAGGTTCAGCAGCAGCTGGAGAAGAGTGAAATAGAGAAAAATGAGCTGCATACATAGGAGGAGAATGAATTAGACATGGTCTGAAAGGTGATGCAAAGTTAGCTTCTTGAACAGAAGGCCCAGTGTCAAGATCACCACCGACATCAACATGTGGTGACAATGTCCTTTGTTATTCTTGAGCTTCTTCAGCATGCTTATCAATATGTTATTGATCAGGACCAACTTGTTCTTCTTCTTCATGAACTTGTTCATTAGCTGATGCTACATCTTCTTGTTCATCTATAGCTTCTTCTTGGTTAATTTGCTATAACCTCCATGCAAGCAAGAGAGAGAAAGTCTCACTATAGAAGTTCTTGGGATCCCTTTTCTTGATGTACTTATAGGACTTATTATTGTAATAGGGACTATCCATCACAGGTCCTACAGGTACAAATTAAGGAAAGGCTTCATTGATGAAGCACTGCAAGAACCTTGGGTGCATCAGAAATATGCACCTCCTTCCCTCTTGAATGTTAGAAACTAGGTCATTACATACATAAGCTGACATATTGAATGTCCTATTTGTTCACAAAGCATAGATAGTAGGTGAAGTAGTGATAGGGATGTCATTCCAGCTTATCATTCTTTTGGATAGACAGTGTTAGAATATGAGTATTAAAACCTCCATTATAGATCCACTAACCCTTTTACTATCTATTTTCCTTCATATCCTCCTTCATATCCAATATTGGCAAGGAAGTTCATTATCTGCTCATCTTCAAATTCCATAGGAGTAATAGCATCATCACCAAACTGTAGACACTGTCTCATAGTTTGTTTAGTGATGGAAAGGGTGTGATCATCAGAGATTCTCCAAGGCAAGGTTTTGACACCATCAATCTTTGTTACTTCAGCACTACTCCAGAAGGATCTTATGAAGTTCTCATATATAGTAGGTCTCATAGTGATGGCATGAGCAACTCTAGTGGTAGATACGAATCTGATCATTTCTCTAAGTCCTTCTGCTTCAGGGACATCAGGGTCAAGATACCCATTAACATATGGAGTTTGCTCCACATGAGATTAGCAATTGACCTCTGCATTCGAGACATATGAATTAGTAATTGACTCACAATCATCAAATTACACGGGTAAATTCAAGTTGACTATTTCTATTTTGACTTTGTTTTGGTTAAAATTGAAAAATCATGGGTACTGTTTCATAGAAATTAGACCTAACTTGATTTTGTAATGAATGATCAATATTGTTGTGTTTTATCTTTGTTTTTGATGATCTTTTCTGTTTTGAGTATCTTTTACCACTGAAACATAGGTTTTGAAGTCGACATTTCCCAGTTCATAGTTCCCCTGTTCATGCGATGAACCTAGGGTTTTGAAAATCAATTGTTCATTGTTAATTTTCATAATCATTGGTTTCATTTCGCTCAAAAATGTCTATCAATCCTTAGTTTGAGGTTGATTTTTGTGATTCTTTCTTTATCTAGGGTTCTAAGTTCATCACGAGATTGATGGTTAGTTCTTTCAATCCATTGAAAATCACCTTGTTTCGATATCACTATTGTTAAGAATCAAAATAGAGGGGAAATGATGTTTGAAGAACCCTAGAATCAGCTTGTTTGTGATGATTTTGGTGATGAATGAAGAACAGTAAGAAAGTTCGCTCATCGCACTTTAAAGTCTCTTAAATTTGAAAAGTATTAAATGACTCTTGTTGATCAGTTTAAATACTCAAATCAATTGCTTTTACAAATTCTACAAGTTTCTTAACCAAATATGGAGGATTGCTGTAGCAAATATGAAAGAATAAATCTGTCACCATTTGTGTACTGTTACAAATGAGAAAGTGTAAAAATTGGTAGCATTTGTGTACTGTAGCAAATGCGGAAGTTTTAACTTAGCAAGCATTTGTGTACTATAGCAAATGCGGAAGTTTTAACTTAGCAAGCATTTGTATACTGTAGCAAATGCTGAAGAGCATTGTACTTGGCCATATTTACTTCAAGAAATACGGATGAAAACTTTTGTTTTCCGCATTTATTTTAATACAAATACATAACAAAGTTTCTGTATTGAAGTCAACCACTTTTAAGAAATGCGGCTAAGTAAACAAATGCGGATGAACAAATGTTTGCGCATAAGTTTTTATACTTAAAACTTGTTGTAGGCATTTGTTTTGAGACTAATGCGGAAGAGTTATCTTATCCGCATTAATTTCACTTGTGTTTTTCATGAATCAAAACTATTACCCGCATTAGTTATATACTTGGGTTCCCTTCACCCGCATTAACCAATGCTCTTACTTGCATTAAATTTTGAACTTGTCAAAAATTAATGTTTCTGCTTTGGATAGTTTTGGCTGTTTCTGATCCGATGCTTTGTCTTTGTAAGGTTTATATAAAGGCTGATGCAACCAAAGTAACAAAAAAACTTCCTGCATGCATGCACTCAGTACCAAGTAGAGATGTTCCAGAAGTTTTACACTTAGAACAAGAATTATTCTAAGTATAAAATCTTCGAAAGACAAAGTTGCTTCGAAAGCTTTATACTCTTCACAAGAAATATTCTAAGTATAAAGTCTTCCGAAGCCAAAGAACAAATCTTTCGAAACCAAAGATGAAGTCTTCCATAGCTTCAAAGACAAAGTCTTCCACAGTCAAACGAAGTGAAGACTGGTTTCTTCCAAAGACTTAGAAGAACATGCTTTTCTCTGATCTACTTTTGTATAAACCTAAGCAACTTTCCACTACAACTCTGAAGACTCACCAACTTGCATGAGTTGGTGAAAAGGTCTATGCTTTTGCAACTGTACATTAAGGTCTTTGTCTATAACTTTATACTTTATGTACTTTTAACCTTTTTGTATTATATTAGAATGTGAGCTATAACTTGTCATAGTCACTAGTCAAAAGGCAATCTGCCTTTGACTCTACATTGATTTTGTTGTCTTTCAATGTTCCAACTGGCTTTCCAAGTATTGCTGGTTGTAGGATGTAGCATAAAGTATCTCAGGGTCTTGTGCCTTATAACTTTTGCATTGTAACTCTTGTAAGAGAACTTTAGATTAATATACAACATTCTTAAAAACCATATATTTTTATTCTTGAGTTTTGTCTCATCGTTACTTGTGTTCTTTGCATCTAGTTCTTAAACTCGGTTCCCTATTTGAATTGTTAAGTGTTATAACACTCTCCTCATTATGAGACTAATTGTATTGACCATCCCTTAACCGGTCATGCAATTGGTATCAGAGCTTTCCAGGCTCTTGATTGTAAGATCTCACCATCTTAAATCTCCTCAGTTCTCACACAACACTTAACATCTCAAATGGCACCATCAAATTCTGATATGGAAACCGGTACCATGGTAAAGTCCCCACTGATCACTCCTGGTGATTTTGATACTTGGTGTTTAATAATGGAAGGCTTTATCAAGTCACAAGATAGCAGGATGTGGGAGTCTGTTACCATAGGACCTTACATTCCATGCACCTCTTCAGTTGTTGCTGGAGGTGGCATGATTCCTAAAGAGGTGGCTGACTACTATGAAGATGATAGAAAAAGAATAGATGTAGATCAGAAAGCCATGACTGTCCTCCAAACAGCTCTTCCAAATGCCATCTAAAGAGGCTTCATGAAGTGCAAAACTACTAAGCAGCTCTGGAATGCACTAAAGCTGATGTATGAAGGGTATACTGAAGCCAAAGAAAACAAGAAAGACCTTCTGAAGCAGCAGTTTGAGAACTTCACCTTCAAAGCAGTTTGAGAACAATACTTGAGGTATGTTGAATTGTGGACACTCTAGTTGATATTGGAGTGAAACTGGACAATAGGGATACTATGAGAAAGTTAATATCCTCTCTTCCTAGATAATGGACACAATACTGTGTGGTCATTAAGAGGATTGAAAATCTCAAGACCCTCACTCTCACTGAATTGTATGGCATATTCAGTGGTACCAGATGGAGATAAACATGCAAACTCCATCTGGAAAATCTAGCAATCAATAAAGTTTTGCCTTACATGTGGTTAAAAAGGATTAAAGAGAACCACAACACCATTTCATCTCTTACCCTGACAACTCACCAAAGGGCCCTTTCATCACCTTCCCAGAGACACCAAGGGAGAGCTACATCCAAGGAAGCATATTCCAAAAGACAAGCTCATCACAAGCCTTTATGTCTCATGATGAAAGCGAGGGTAAATTTCTCTTCACCCTTGAAGACATGGACTGTATCCATCTGGATGATCTAGAGTATGTGGAGATAGTTTAACAAATGGCTCTTCTCACTTATAGAGCCAGAAGTTCTACAAGAGGACAGGGAGAATGTTTCTAGCAATGTATCTAGTGGAAAGTTTAGGCTGAACAAGAGCAAGGTGAAGTGTTACAAGTGTAACCAGATGGGACACTTTGATAGGGAGTGCAAGGCACCCAGGAAAAATGGTTGCCAAGCACAACCCAAGCAAAACTACACTGAGGGAGCTCCACACACTGAGAAGCCCAAGCAACAAGCTGCAGTTACTATAGAAGAAGGAGGCTTTGATTGGAGCTTCAAGGTAGAAGATGTGTCTCCAAACCAAGCATAGATGGTAGATCTTGATGAAGCCAAGGAATTGGAACATCTTTATACCCCTGAGTGCATTGCTAACGTAAACAGATATAGGTCCTATAACATAGAAATGAGATCTGATCTTAACTGCTTGAACATCTTAAATCTGATTTTAAAAGAGCTAAAAATGAGTATAAGTTACAAATAGAAGACTTAAAGAAAACTATTTCAACTCTTAAACATGAGCATACCAACTACAGGACTCAAATCAAAGATCTCATTACTAAGTTAACTGAGCACCAGGCTGAGCTAGTGATCAGCGAAGCCAAGGCAGAGAAACATGTTCTTGAAGAAGAGACCTTCAAGAAAATGATATCCTCACCCCTGCATTCTAAAGTATATTATCAAAACAAACAGGGACTTGGATCTAGTAAGATAGCTCCTCCACACACTCTATTGTCTATAAGATCTCCCAGGTTGGGAACTATTCAAGATGAGCTTCCATCCATATATCCAAGTGATGAAGAGGATCAAGAGGAGATAGTCAAGTATAGATCTAGGAAGAGTGAAGAAGATCATCCTAACAAGGGTCACTATTCTCCTGAGGAGAGAAAGAAGTCAGGGATGACAAAGTCCAAGATAAAAAACTTGATCCAAGCAACCAAGTGAAGATCAAAGAGAGCTCAAGAGATCAAGGCCACTTTCAACTCCAAGCAGAAATAAGTTTTCATCTTTGTAGGTTTTAAAGTTGTAAAGACTGGAGATACAACTTTGAACTCTAGTACCAAGAGTTCAAGTTTATGTCCAATTCATCTCTGTGAACAAATGAAGGCTGATCAGCTATGTAACACTAGTATACAGCATGAACCATCCACCTCCAAAGGAAAGCTTCACCCTAGGAAGCCTGCTACAGCATATGAAAGGATAAGGATGGAGAAGGAAAGTGATCAAATTCATTCTTCCATTCACAAGAAGACCCTCAGAAGAAAGCAAATTTACTTCATTATGTGTGGCAGTACTTCTCATTTGGCTAAGGATTGCATCTACAATCCCCAGAATACTATCAACTAAATAAAGAAGAAGACTTCTGAATGGAATAAGAAGAAGAAAGCTTCGAAAGAAATCTGTGTTTCTTTTGGAAGCTCCAAAATGAAAATGAAGAGAAGTGAAAAATTGCATTCGGGAGAAAATTTGGTCTCGGAAGAAAGGAATGCTTCCGAAGCACTAAAGATGGTGGTTACATAACTGGAAGGGGCAGGGTCACAAATGGTAAGCTCGGCATTGACAAGGTAAACTTGTTAAGGAGCTTGGGTACAATTTACTGAGTGTATCCTAATTTTGTGACCAGAGACATAACATGCTCTTTACTAGGCATGAGTGCATTGTTCTCAAGACCGAGGTGGTCAATCCTCAAGAGCATATCTTGCTTAGAGCACCCCGGAAAAGGAGCATGTACAAGATGGATTTGCAGGAAACATCCCCATCAGAAGAGGTTTCTTGCTTTCTCTCTAAGGCCAACAGTGATGAGTCTTTCCTTTGGCATAAAAGAATATGCCATGTAAACTTTAAGAACATGAACAAATTAAGTAAGAATGATTTGGTAACTGGAATGCCAAAGAAGTAGTTTACAAGTGATGATTAATATGTTGCATGCGTGAAAGGGAAACAACACTTGGTGTCTCACAGGCCAAAGGAAAAAACTCTATCACTACTCCCCAACACTTATTACACATGGATCTCTTTGGCCCCTCTAGTGTAATGAGTCTAGGAAGGACCTCTTATTGTTTAGTGATCATAGATAATTTCATAAGATTCACTTGGGTTTTTTTCCTTAGAACTAAGGATGAAGCTCCTGAGATCTTGAAGAACTTCATTCTGAAAACTGAGAATCAAAGTGATCACAAGGTCAAAATCATAAGATATGATCAAGGAACTAAATTCAAGAACAATATCCTTGACATATTTTGTGATTAAAAAGGTATTACAAGATAATACAGTGCTCCCAAGACTCCTTAGCAAAAAGGTGTTACTAAGAGGAGAAACATGACACTTATTGAAGCTGCAAGAACAATTTTATCTGACTCTAAACTGCCCATCACCTTCTAGGCAGAGGTAGTTAACACTGCCTGCTATGTGTAGAACAGAGTGTTAGTAGTCAAGACTCATAGTAAGACTCTTTATGAACTGTGGCACAAAAGAAGACCTTTCATTGGTTTTCTCAGATCATTTGGATGTCCCTGCACCATCTTGAATAACAAAGATCAAGTAGAAAAGTTTGTTGAGAAATCAGAAGATGGAGACTTTATTGGATACTCTTCCCAAGCTAAGGCTTATAGAGTATACAATCTTAGAACTAGACTAGTTGAAGAATCAGCTAATGTGATCTTCAATGAGCAGACTCCTTATGTGAAAGGTTCTGGTCCTGACTGACTATTTAATCTTGATTTAGTTACAAATTATTTTAATACATCTTGTGAAGATGTTTCAAGATCTACAAGTAACAGATCAACAGAAGATCCTGATCCAAGATTTGAGCTAAGAAGACCAAGTAAGAATACTACTTCAGCTCCGGTTGTAACTAACCCTATAGGTGAAGCTCCTATCAGCACAACAATGACAAATCAAGTTGATCAATCTGGAGTGCCTGAAAATTCCAGCTTAGAGGCACAAAATACAAATGAAAGAACATCAAATGTAGGAGGACATAATAGTGGTGAAAGTGATCAAGAGTTTCCTGATGCTAACAAGCACTCAATTGAAGACAACATCAATGATGTCACACACTCATTGGATCAAGCTTTTCTTTATAAGTGTGCTGATATGGTGGGAGACACTTCATTGCTAGATCTAAATTTTTCAAATTTAGATCTATCTAATCAACTTGTTACGATTCCTCAACTAAGGATCCACAAGTCACACCCTACCACAAACATCATTGGATATGTTAACAAGGGAGTGAGAACAAGAGGACAAACCCATGACAAAAATGTTTGTCTATACTCTTTCTTCTTGTCCTAAATAGAGCCAAAGAAAGTTGATGAGGCTTTGAAAGATGAAAGTTGGGTTAAAGTAATGCAAGAGGAGCTGCTTTAATTCAAAAGACAAAAGGTTAGGAGCCTGTGCCCTCTTCGTCAAGGGAAGACTATCATAAGAACCAAATGTGTGTTTAGAAATAAGAAAGATGATAGAGGATTTGTCAACAAGAATAAGCCAAGACTAGTTGTTCAAGGGTACACATAAGAAGAAGGAAATGATTACACTGATATATTTGCTCCAGTAGCAAGACTTGATGTTGTTAGGATATTTCTGGTGTTTGCTGCATCTAGGGACTTCAAGGTCTACCAACTTGATGTCAAGTGTGCATTTTTATATGAGGTGATTGATGAAGAGGTGTTCGTCAAACAACCACGTGTCTTTGCAGACCCAAATCTTCCTGATTATGTTTGCAAGCTTGATAAAGCTCTTTATGGGCTGCACCAAGCTCCAAGGAAGTGGTATGAGACACTATCTCTGTCAACATGGATACAAGAGGGGTACTATAGATGGAACTCCCTTCATCAAGGGAACAGGGAATGACTTAATATTGGTTCAAGTATATGTAGATGACACTATCTTTGTCAACTAATCTAAAGCTCTGCAAAGACTTTGAGAAGCTGATGAAGAATAGATTTGAAATGAGTGCCATGGGGGAGCTCAATTTCTTTCTTGGAATTCAAGTGAAGCAATTTGACCATGGCATCTTCATAAGTTAGTCAAAGTATGTACAGGACATGCTTACAAGATTCAAAATGACTGAATGTAAGGTGGAAAAGACACCCATAGCCAGAAACCACTCCCTTGGACTTGATCTTGAGGGGGAGTGTGTAGATGAACATCTTTACAGGGCTATGATTGGGTCTCTAATGTACCTTACAGCCAGCAGGCCTGATATCATGTTTGCTACATGCATATGTGCATGATATTAAGCTAACCCCAAGATGTCATATCTGGTTTCTGTCAGAAGAATTCTTAGATATCTCAAAGGTGCTCCTAAGCTAGGCCTTTGGTATCCAAAGAATTCTGACTTCAATTTGTATGCTTATACAGATAGTGACTATGGTGGCTGCAATATGACTACAAAGTCCACATCTGGGGGATGTCAATTCCTTGGTGGAAGGTTAGTCTCATGGAAATGCATGAAACAATCCTGTGTATCTGCATCAACTGCTGAAGCTGAATATATTGCTACAGCAAGCTGTTGTGCTTAAGTACTCTGGATTCAGAATCAGATGCTAGACTATGGATACAATTTCAAAGAGACTCTCATGAACATAGACAACAACAGTTCTATATCATAGAGAATCCTGTGCAGCATTCACGGACAAAGCACATCAACATCAGACATCATCTAATTAGAGATAATCATGAAAAAGGATTGATAAAACTAATCAAGGTTGACACAAATGAATAATATGCTGATCTATTCACAAAGGCTATTGATGAATAAAGAAATTAATATCTTATATCAGCTATTGGGATGATTAACCTTGAATAGTTTTTTTTAAAACATAATCTATATTATTTCTAAAAGGAAGTGTGTGTCCTAAGTTGTATAATTTATCACCTATATAAGCCCAGTTTATCTTGGGAGAAATCTTTTACAAATGATATTCCTTAGCATTTTGAAAAGTTACCAAGTGTATTTTCTTTCAGAAGACGTTTACATTGCCTTCAGAAGAATTTTAACTATTCAAATCACATTACTGCTTAAAGGAGATTTACCTTCGAAAGAAATGCCATATTTCTTCCAAAGCCAAAATATGCTTCTAAGTGCTTATGTGTATTTATAAAGCAAATTTCTTCCAAAATCAATTTCTTCCGAAACCAAATACTCATCAGAAGAGAAATTGCTTAAGTAATTTTTCTTCCGAATCCATTTTTTCACTAAGCTTAGGAATATCTTTTGAAGTCAAAATTTGGCTTTGGAATATTTGTGAAAATCTTTTGAATACAAATTACCTTCGGAAGAATTTCAACTTTCAAGAAATACCTTTTTGGGCACTCTGTCAGAGGTGGGATCGACATTCGGACTTCAAAGTTTATCCTTTTGCATTAACTTTGTTTCTAGTCCATTTCATATAAGTATACCTAATGGTTCCCCCCTCTTTCACTATCTTCTTCAACTGCAACCTTTCTAAACCTAAAATCCCATTCACCGCCTTTGTTCATATCTTTCTTCAACTCAAAGCTACCATAAATGGCCAACCTTGGTTGTAGAAACCAACCATATTTCTCCATGCAGCTTCATAGATAACACAATCAGCTTGCTCTATTAAACTCTGAGAAAGATCCAAGTTCCTCAGAGGTTTGTCCCTTTCTTTCTTTGTCAAACTACTTCACCTCCCTCACTAGTGATCCTCCACTCTATGAGGATCAACTTTTCAAAGTCTGGAGGACTTGCGAAGAGGTGACCATGGATGGGGAGAAGTACTGTCTGCCACAGTATAGGGGAGGACAATCTTCATCACTCCTGCCTTCAACTCTCATCTATAACTGGATGATGTAGAAGGTGAATTGTCCTTACTAAAATCTACTATAAACCACTCCTTTGAGTAGATGGGCTATAAAGGTGATTTCTTAGTCAGAACCTTCAAGAAACGGAAAGTTTCTTCTCAATGGAAGTACCTCCTCCATGTTATTATTCACAGCTTGAATAACAAGCATAGAGGTTGGGACCAAATTCCAGAAGACCTCTCTTTCATAGTCCATGGAATGGTTCATATGGTCAAGTTCAGGTATTCACAGTTTGTGTACAATAATTTGCTTGCAAACTTGGAGTCCTTATAATATTACATGTTCCCTAGATATGTCCAGCACATTCTTAACTATGAACTGGGCTCATAATTGAGGGGAACAGGTAATGTTCAAAAATTAGGACAGATGAAGCCCGATATCTTCAAGATAATGAGAAAGCCAATTGTTGGCTTTTTAGGGGTAGAAACAGCCCTGGACCCAAAAATGTTAGAGCTCATTGCTTAAAGTGACAACCTAGCAGCACCAGTTAGTGCTAAACCCACACCTTCCACTTCAACACCACCCACACAGCCACAAACAACCCTCACCTACCAAAGAAGATCCAAACGTACCCCTACACTGGTTATTCAACCTGTGCAGGCCCCTATATCACCACCCATATAGGAAGAAGCGAACACTGGAGCTCCTACTTCTCCTGAGGGGCATACCACTCCCATCTCACAAATGATCAGTCCTAAGGTTCCTCATGCTCAGGCTGATGAGCTTATCACCCAAGAAGCCTTAAGCCTTCACTCAGAGTCTCAACACTCTAGTGAACAACCTTCAGAGGAAATTTACCATCCCCAGCCTTTAAATCTCAACCAATCAATGCCCAGCGTTGAATTCTATGATGATGAGGATATAACACTTAGTGCATACCATGAATCTTTCTTTTGTTTCCCTACTCAAAGAGAGATGAGTATTCCTGAGTCACCCATATCTAGCCCACATCATCCACCCCCTATTGAGGTGGATTTTCCTAAACATATTCAAGAGATTCATATGGAATAGGCTCTCACTTCTAAAAGTGATTATATCATTAAGATCTCATCCATGGCAACGCAGCCCATTGACACTTCAACTGAAGCTGTCAGTGAGCAGGGGAAAACAAGTAGCCAAGACCAACAAGTTGGTGATGAGGAAGAAGACTTAGGTCCAATTATCTCATCCCCTAGTGATTTTTGTACTAAAGATGAGGGGGAAACATTTACCTATTTAGTCTCCAAGGTCAGTCAATTAGAATCTCAAGTGACCACCTTACAAAGAAGGGTTAATGATCAGCAACTTGAGATTTCTGATCTCAAGGAACAACTAGCTAGGAGACCCTATAGGAGGACCCAACTAGGAACACAAGAACTGTTAGGACCGTTTTTGTACGGAGTACTACCGGATTCTATGTGAGACCAGATCAAATAGCATGGAATTCTATTTGATTGGCAATCCAATCAGTAAGAACGAACAACCTGATCAATCTAACGATGAAACAACGTTAAGAACGAGTCGGAATCGATCAGGAACGAACTATGAACTTGGATGGGCGACTTAGGACGCTCTAGACGGCTAGGGTATGAAAGTATTTAAAGTGTTATGTTTTTCCACGAATTATGTGGTATTTATAGGTTTTTAGTGTCCATACGTACGACTGAACCATTAGCATGGTTCAGTCATGTGACTGACTCATGCGGTTGACTCATACACACGACTGAAGGTTCAGTCGTACGACTGAATCAATCTTATGTCTCAATGATGCGACTGATCTAGTCTCCTGGTTCAGTTGTGTGACTGGTCCATGAGTATGGCTCATTCATGCGTATGGTCCATAAGTATGGTCGATTAGCATCAATAACCATCTGACTAGGTTGAACACATTTCTAAGTCATTATTGACTTAGAACTATGTACAACAACATCAAACCTATATATAAAGTTCACACATGTGAATCATACTCAATACAATAATAATATGAAATAATCAACCACAAATAAACATTAAAATGCATTTCATTTATCATTGAGTCATCACATTACATCAGTGTAAGAAATTAAAGACTATTACATTTAAGATCATAAACTAGGTACATAATGTATCAACAAGAACCTGAGGATGTGATAGACATAACCTCTAGCTTACCTATGCAAGTGAGTGATGCTACCAAAAAGGGGAAGGAAAATTGTCATAATCACAGAACCTGGGAGTCCTTCTCAGAGTACGGACATTGAGGAATCACCAACCTTACTTGCAATTGTCCACACTCAGCAACATCCTCAAGTTACCATTGATGTGGTCTCAAACATACAAAGTCTGTTTGAGGAGGGAATATCAAGGACAGTTTCAATCCCACCATATGGAGCTCAAGGGTGGAGGTATGATACTGATAGAAGGGCCCTAGTACTGCATAGATTTCAAGCACAACAAGAAATCTTAAATACCTTGAACTTCTATGATAGTCTCTTTAAAGAAAGGATTGTGGAAGAACTCAGCCAAGGAAGAAGACAACTACAAACAGGTAATGTTATTGGTCAACTGGATGTTGAGGTGGAACCTAAGATTAGCTTCAAATAGAAAACCTCGACTGAAGGCCCAATGATAGAGCCTGTGAGCATTGTCACAGAAACAACTACTTCAACATCCTTTACCCTCAGTGATGCACTAATTTGTGATGGTGCTTCACAACCTCTCTCTTGCCAGCGCTTGACTGTTGAACCAAACAATAATGGCCAAAGCTCTCTCCACCCTGAATCACCACGACCTGTGAGTGACAAAGGGAAGAGGAAAAAATCCTCTGAGGAGATTGAGGAGGAGGAAAGAGAGAGGAAGAGGAAGCTAAGGGAAGAGAGTTCAACTGGTTCCTCTGGCTTCATGGAAGCTACAATCAGGACAGTTCCCAGACCAAATACTCTAGATGATGAGTTGAGGGCTTCCATATTAAACTACCTGGGAACCAGGAACCACAACATTGATGGACTTATCTCTCTTCCCTTAGAAGAGTTAAATGAACTGGCACACTTAGAGCTGAAAATGGAGAGGAAGGAGGCAGAGAATGCAGAGTTGCTCCTCAAAGTTAAAGAAGAAAGTAGGCAAAAGTGGCTTTATAAACATGCTCCTACCTTCTCCCCAATTCATAAAAGCGCTAAGAGAGAGGCTGTGGCAAATGAACAACCTCAGGTAGATAACGAGGGTGACAGAAAAATATGATCAACTACATGAGAGCCACAGGCCTCTATCAGGCATCTGCACTTCTTCCCCTCTCATATTGAATACATTGAATTTGAGTATCTTAAGCAACTAGAACAAAGGTTCATAAATGAACAAAAGGTTGCTAAGAGAAAGATGAGGGAAGAAGCTGAAAAGTCAAAAGCCATTATTCAAAAGAGTCAAAAAAAGTTTGCTAATAGACAAAGGATGATGAGCTTCTTGAAGTTGTATGGATTCTCCGAAAGGAGGCTTGGTCCAATGTCTCTATCCACTGCGGATGAGCATATTACAGTGATCAAGTAGAAGATTAAAAAGGGAGAGATTTTGGACTTACATTCTCCACCAAGTCAAGCTCCTCCTGAGGTAGAGGTTAAGGTTGAACCAACACAGATAACACAACCTGGACCTTCAGTTGCATCTCAGCCAACCTCATCTTCGATTCCATAGCAGGATTCTACTCTTTCTCCTTCTAAACTTGTGAGGAAAGAGACCCAACTAAGAAAGGCACAATAGAATAACCAGGTACTCAAGACCAGCCCTCTTAGTTAAACACTCCAAAGAGGAAGAAAGGGATGGCCATGAAGAAAGTATCCAAGAAGACAAAGGCATCCAATTCCAGACATCAGGATGAGTCAGAGCATCCTGAGGAAGTGCAATAAGAGGCTGATCAAGCAACTCCCACTCTAGTACAACCTCTTACAACTAGAAGACCCATCCTATCTTGGACTTTTGCTACTAATCCAGACTGATGGTATGTCATCAGGGTTCAAGGTGGTCAAGATGTCTATTTTTGGCAGGACATACTTGATCTACCTTAGCATGATCTCCATGACATGAGAAGATACTATGAAAGTCTGAGGGATCTTAACTAGATGATGAAGAAAGCAATGGCCTTGATCTTAATAAGGATTATCAACTGAAGAATAATCTTCTCTGTTTTGGTAGCTCAGCCTGCGGGGTTTATATAAAGGCTTATGCAACCAAAGCAACCAAAAAAATTCATGCATGCATGCACTCAGTACCAAGTAGAAGATGCTCCAGAAGTTTTATACTTAGAACAAGGATTATTCTAAGTATAAAATCATCAGAAACCAAAGTTGCTTTAAAGCTTTATACTCTGCATAAGAAATATTCTGAGTATAAAGTCTTCCGAAACCGAAGACCAAATCTTCCAAAGCCAAAGATGAAGTCTTCCGTAGCTCTAAAGATAAAGTCTTCCAAAGCCAAATGACGTGAAGACTGATTTCTTCCAAATACTTAGAAGAACATGCTTTTCTCTCATGTACTTTTGTATAAACCTGACCAATTTTCTGCTGCAACTCTGACGACTCACCAACTTAAATGAGTTGGTGAAAAGGTCAATGTTTTTGTAATTGTACATTGAGTCTTTGTCTATAACATTCTACTTTATGTACTTTAATCCTTTTTGTATTATATTAGGATGTGAGCTATAACATGTCATAGTCACTAGTCAAAAGGAAATCTGCCTTTTGACTCTACATTGATTTTGTTGTCTTTCAATGCTCCAACTGGCTTTCCAAGTATGGCCGGTTATAGGATGTAGTATAAAGTATCTTAATGTCTTGTAACTTATTTTTATGCATTGTAACTCTTGTAAGAGAACTTCAAATTAATATACATGATCCTCAAAAGTACATTAGAGAAAAGCATGTTCTTCTAAGTCTTCAGAAGAAATCAGTCTTTACTTCATTTGGCTTCGGAAGACTTTGTCTTTGAAGATTCGGAAGACATCATCTTTGGCTTCAGAAGGTTTGGTCTTTGGCTACGGAAGGTTTGGTCTTTGGCTTCGAAAGACTTTATACTTAGAATATTTCTTGTGCAGAGTATAAAGCTTCCGCAAGAACTTTTAGCTTTGGAAGATTTTATACTTGGCATAATTCTAATGCAAAGTATAAAACTTCTGTAGCGGTTCTACTTGGACTTGGTGCATGCATGCAAGAAGCCATTTGGTTGCTTTGGTTGCATCAGCCTCTATATAAACCTTGCAAGCTATTTCTTGATTCCTCACTTTATTTGATGGTTCTTCTGAAGGAGTACAAAGTGAACTAGGACCATCCTCAATTGAAACACTCTATTTTTATAGTACTTGTCAGACAGGATCAGCTTGCAATAGAACAACTTCATTAAGTTGATCAGCAGGTGTAGGAGGAATCATGGGAAAATCATCTCTTCTTTCTACTGGTCTAGAATTTCCAGCTGATTGTAGGTTACCTACATTTAACAAGTGAAACTGATCAAAAGATCTAATAAACGAGTCAATATCAAACAGCCAATCAGGACCATTTATTGACTTAGGAAAGGAATGTTCATTGAATTAAACATTTGTTGATTCATTAATGATGTTCAATCTTGGATTAAACACTGTGAAAGCCTTTGAAGCTAAGGAATAACCTATAAAGATCCCTCGTCAGACTTTGAAGCAAATTTTCCTACTGATCTCGGGTGTTTAATATTGATAAAGGACTACCAAATGACTTGAAAAATACAATATATGGTGCTCTGTGAAAAAGAAGTTCATATGGTGTTATGTTGCTTTCTTTGACTATCAAAGTTTGATTTTATACAAAGCAAGATGTGTTAACTGCTTCTGCCCAAAAGGTAATTGGCAGTTTGACATCTGCTAGCATTGTTCGTGCTACTTCAATTGGTGTTCTATTTCTCCTTTCAGCTACCCTATTTTATTGAGGAGTTCTAGCCGCACTGAATTGATGAGCAATGCCTTTGGTTGCACAAAATTAGCTTAGATCTTTATTTTATTGAATTCTTTTCCACTATCACTTCTAATTGACTTTACTTTATGATCAAGATGATTTTCAGTTTTAGTGATAAAGTCTTTTATTATTTGTCATGCTTCGTTTTTATGAAGTAAAAAAAGAAAACCCATGTAAAACGTGTATAGTCATCAATGGTCACCAAAATATATTGTTTCTTTCCAATGCTCATAACATGAGTTGGTCTAAAAAGATTCATGTGAAGTAACTTCAATGGAGTATTGTTTGTGTTCATAAGCTTTATTTTATGAGAGGACCTATGTTGTTTACTATTTAGACAGGCAGAACAGTGGTCAATGAAAAGGAATTCTTTTTTAGGTAAACCAATTACATGGTTTCTTTGACCAATCTGTTCACGTTTTTGAAATTTGTATGTCCCAAACATCTATGCCAAAGTTATGACTCATCAGATGATGCTTTAGACACAGTACATGTTTCTTCTGTAGGATGTGCAGGATTATGGTTTAAGACAAAGGTGTTATTCTTCCTTAGAGTCTTCAAGACAACCCATTCTTTAGGAATTTGAAATCCTAGTTTTAGAATGTAGCAATGAGTGTCAGTGAAGTGAGTGGAGTATTTCATGTCATAGATCTGAGACACACTAAGAAGATTGAAATTCAGCTGCTCGTAGTAGTTCACTCTATCAAAACCAGAAATCCATTCATCACAGAACCTTCACCAGTAATTTTGCCAGCTTATGAATCTCCACCAAATGCTACAGCAGATCCTTGGATATGCTTGAAGTCATGAAAGAGGGAATTGTCTCCTATCATGAGTCAGGAGCATCCACTGTCCATATACCATAAGATGTTGGACCTGTATGGACGACCCTACAAGAAAAAAGAAACTAGTTAGAATATGGAACCCAAGCCATGATTGTATTTGGTTGCCCGTTCCTATCCCTGACTGGAACTTTTTGATATTTTCCTCTTGGTTAAGACTTGGAGGATGAAGCTTTGATGGGTTTATGTGGGATTCTTCTTGGTTACTTCTGCTTAATTTCAACTAAAGTATCAGAAGAGTAGTCAAACCTTTGATAAGAAATTAGGCACGTTTGTTATTTTTAAAAATCACTTTTGTGTTAGATCATGGGAAAGAACTGAGTGATTGTGTTGTATTTTTATTTAAATTTTTGTTTGACATTCTTTGACTGCCAATTATCATAGAAGTCATCATCAGAATTTGAATTCTTGAATTTTCATTATTTTGTGGACTTCTAGTTTTTACCTTGACAGTTGAAATTGCTGAGATAGGCTTGTTTTTTGGATTTCTCAAGCCTTTCTGATTGAAGAAGCAATCGGATGTATTGTGATTTGTCATATCACATACAGAACAATACTTGTTGAATAATAGTTTTTGTTTGAACGATTGTTCATGTCACAGATTGAGCAATATTGATTAAAATAACACTCAACTGTGTTGTGATTGGACATGTTATAATTTTCACAATACATGTGCTTGATTTTGTTTTGGAGGATGAAGCTTCGTTATGTTTAACTGGTTTTAATTTTGACTCTTGTTTTACTTTTGTTGAAGAAGCAAGTTCATCCTTTTTTATATCAGTAGATTGTTTCACAATTCTACTGTGTTGTTTGTTTAAAAGATGTCTTTGCTTCTTTGAGTCTTTCTCATCTTCAAATCAAGTGTATTCTTCAGCATGGTCATATTTTGCTTCCAACTTTCTGGCAGACTGTGCAGCATTTTCTTGTTCATTTATTTTTCCTTGTAAATGACTCCCATTATCTCCAAATCATTTACTAATTGGACAAATCTATGAAGTTATTTTGAGATAGATTCTCCCTTGGTATGGTGGAAGGTTTCGTATTGATTAACAAGTTAGTCTTTGGTAATCTCAGTCACCTTACTGCTACCGTCACACATGATCTTTAGTGCATCCCATACACCTTTTGTTGTGCCATATTTTTCTAATCTTTTGAGGACATCTATATTTAAAGCCTAAGTCAGAATGGAGTAGGCTTTAAGGTCAATCTTAATCTTCTTATATTCATCATCATCAAGATTAAGACTTGGATCCTCAATGGGAATTATGATTCTCTTGTATTGTGTAGCTTGATTAGCAGTCAAAGAAACTAGAATGTAAGGCCCCTTGCATATAGATATCCAATAATATGGATCTACACCTGTAATATAGTTCCTAAACTGAATTTTCCATTGCTTAAACTCATATTTGTTACACAGCAGGTGGTTTAGAAACATGACCAAGTTTAGCAAAGTTAATAGAATCCATGCTTAATAAATTGATTTTGGAAGGTTTGAATATGGTTTAAGTTGATTTTATGTCCAATAGTTCAAAAAATCCACGGTTCAGGTATATTGTATGTCTTTTACGAACAGTAATAGTAGTACGGTTTTTCAGATCAGCAAAAGTTATCCTTTTGAGTCACTTAAGGTTGATTTTATGTAATTTGTTTGATTTTTTTCAAAGATCAACACTCGAATAGTGTTTTTCAACTGTTCCGACCTGATGAACAGTGAGTGTTGACGAAGTTTTTTGGTATTTTTAGCAGTATGATTATTAACAGTAGAAACTTGTTAATAAACAACTCAACCACCAGATAAATCAATTTTCAGTCAAGAGCCAAGCAGGTCTTAAGATGAATCCGAGAGCCAAGGCTCTGATACCAATTGATTGGGTCCGAGAATGATACTCTCTATTAATGTGACTTTAACAAGGATCGAATATGATGATTGAGTCAATGATTAAGTAGAGGAAATACAGAATCAAAGAAGATTAAATGATGAAATAATACTCATAAATGCTTTGTATATTGATTGGTGATAGACAAGTTAAAGTGGGTGATAGAGTTTTCAATATAGTGAGTTGACAACCTTAGAACCTCGTAACTTGAGTACTAGGTATCTTACAAAATGAAAAAACTTACATAACATGGATATTCTGTTCTATTTATAGGCAGAGATAAAGCCTGTGCAAAATGACTAAACTACCCTGATAATTATATCACAATACAAGTCTAAGTAGAAAAGGCTTCATTAGCATTTGTGTTTGACCATCCGCATTAACTAATGGGGATGCCTTGGAGTTCATCAGCATTTCTTCTTTGTCTTTAGCATTAAGTGTTTGGTCATCGGCATTGACAAATACGGATGAGCAAACACTTGTTAGAATTTCTTCTGTGTATGCGCATCAATTAATACGGAAGAACAAATACTTGACAGCATTTGTTCAGACTGTCCGCATTTGTATATGCAGAAGAACAAACACTTGTCAGCTTTTGTTCATTGGTCATCCGTATATACAAATGTGGATAACCAACACTTGTCTTTATTCCTCACCCGCGTATCTTCTTAGACTTATGGGATTTCACCAGCAGAACAACCATCAACCACCTTGAACTGGCATGTATGATCCTTTCAGGATCCAACATGGGTCCCTGGTAGGTTCAAATGGATCGATCTGTGATGATATAGGAATGCAATGATCAATACAAACACAATGAAATCAAAACACAAGCAATTACTTCAAAATTCGTAGATCACATTGAGCAAAAGCTGTGGATACAATGTGTGGGTGAATTACAATGGTTATCTTCCCGCCCATTCAAAATACATAAAATTTCCTGTTTATACTATCAAAAGAAACAAGGAACATAAATTTACAAAACAAGTCCCTATACTATAAAAAAAGTAAAAGACAAATGTTAATCTTCTAAGGGCTCCAACAATATTCCCCCTAAGATTGGCATTGTCTTCAATCTAACATGAACTCTTATGTTTCGTCTTTGATCTTAAACACTGGCTTCTCTTTTGTAGAGTTCCAACTCTTGTAAAGCTTTCTTGATTGTAGACTTGAAGTTCTTGGCAAGGACAGCTTGCTCCAGCTTTGACTTGTTAGTTTTGATCTCAATCTTGTCCATTGCTTCAAGAGTTTCTTTTGATAGACGTGTAATGTCAATGTTAGTATAGAACTCATATGGTTTTGGATCATCATGAGAGTGAACTTCCAACACTCCTTTACTGGATATCCTCATGAAGTCAATGTTCTTCATATCCTCCTTCATGATATTTGTAAATGCTAGAGCTTTCCATAACGTAATTCGCTCCATAGCAGCATCTATTACCTTAATGATCGTAAGGAAGTATTTTCTATCATATCATAAACTTTCGAAGCAACACGCTCAAACTTTTGATTGGACAAGAAAAAGATATAACTTGGATGGAGAAGCTTCAGCTCAATAACTTCAAATAATGATATGATATCTTGTTCCCAATCATCCAAGTTACGAACTAACTTCAGTTGAAATGAGTCTTCATGATATAACCACCTTAAAATGGGCTTCGAAGTTTGTGTACCATCTATCACTTTTAAGCTTGGGTTAGTGACTTTCTCAAAATACTGGCCACTATACGCCATCCAGGAACTTTTCTTCTTTCTATGGATTAGCAGCCACCTTCCTTTTGATCTTTAAAGACTTGAAATATTCTGTATCTTCTTGATCACATCGAGTTTTAAGATAAGTTTCAATCCTGGTAATACCACGATTGAGAAGTTTTACAAAGTTTTCAGCTCGAGCTGCCTTGGAAGGATTAATCAGAGGCAACTTGTTCAACTCCTTCAGATCTTGTACTGTAATGCTATGATGCTTGTGTAAAAGTGATAAACATCATAAATTGCATTTACACATTTAATCATAAAAGCATCAAAGATCTCATTGTATTTCTAATCGATTATCTTAACCTCCTTTGTATTTTCAGGCACAGTCATTGCATTGAGTAATTCAGATATAGATTGGCCTTTTTGCAATACATTTCTTACTATGTCACCAGCAGATCTTACTTTGTTCCACAATTGTTTTTGTTCAACTGAGACCTTATACGCTTGCTTCTCAGTCTAAGGAAACATATCAATCAGTTCTTTTCTTTTCTCATGAACCCTTTTTACCAACTCCATCGCCTTTATCTCTTGAGACTTTAGAATTTGAGTTCTTTTGGTAATCTCCAGATACTGTGGGTTATCTATGTCTAACACAATCATCTTGTTATTTTGCTTCTTCGTCTCTTGAAAACTTCTGACCAAATTCTTTAGAGAAGCGGATTGCAGCCTGTTCAATCTTTTCCTTGGATAATTCCTTGATTGTAACCACAATCTAAGCTCAAGAGTATTCATATTCTTAGGATCTGGATGATGAAGTTCTGATGCTGGAAGATCTTTAATGTTGATAGTTTCTTGCATTGGAACCCATTCTCCATGTTTAACAAATATTTCATTTGGATCAGCTGGAGCTATTGTCTCTACTATCATACACTTGTCATACTCCTCATTGATTTGAGAAATTGTAAGACCATCCAAGAATACATGATTGTACTTCTTCTGGACCAGATAGTTTTATCTGTCCTCAACGTCAATAGGGATGTCTTCAGAAACATCTTCAACTGGAGAATGTACAGCTTTAGTGAGGTCTTCTTCCTTCAATACTTCATCATACCAAGCATCTACGAACTCCAGATCTAGATCGTCCAATGCTCTAATTGTCTATTGTACATCTGCTTCTGCAATTTTATGTATTGAGGGATTATCTACATTCACTGCATAAATACAACAAGTTAGATTCAAGCATATAAGAAATTAAACAACACCAATAATCAAAAATATCACTTAAATTTTTTATGAGTTTTAGAAACAATATCTGCATTTTTGATGGAGGGTTGGAGGATGATTCTGCCATTGATTGAAAGTCAGAGTCATCTATCTTTATTTTGCCTTTGGCAGCCTCAGATAATTTCTCAGCTTAAATAGATTGAACTTCAAGTGCAACAATGATTTCTTATGTGACATGGCTTCTAGTTTTTGTATACACTCGAGACATTTCTCTGGTTACAGTTTCAATTAGTGAAAATTTAGGAACAACCTCTCTCTCTGATGGTAAGGGTTCTGGGTCTTATGGTTGAGTAGATGGAGACTTTACGTTATCTTTCAAAATCGCATGCTCTTTTTTCAGCATAGCATACTCTTCCTTAAACTTTTCATATATTTCACCTAGCAAGTCATAATCTTTGAGCAATACATTAAAGCTATTTAAATTCATCTCTTGTCTTTCTTCAAACTCTGTAATCTTCAACTCTTTCTTTAATGATTCTGCTTTAAATTGATCATTTTCATTATTCAGCCTCTCAATCATCTTAAGCTTACGGATATTCTCTTCTTTCAAAGATTCTCTTATCTACTCAGCGTTCAAGTTCTCAGAATGGACTGTAACATATTGTGTCGAGCTTCCACCTTCATCTGACACATGAACAGGTGAACCAGCAATGACTTTGATGATCTCGAGGGAAGACTCCTTGGCAATCACATTCTCTTATGCTATCGGATGTGGTGAATGTATAACAGGTGATCTAACTTGTACTTCAGGCTCAATTACATTAACGTCAGGAAAATTAAATTCCATTTGTTATTTCTCATTTACTTCATCAACATCTTCATTCACATCATCTGCATCATTAACTTCATTAACATCATCATTCTGATTATCAGATTCTGTTTCCTTACTATCAATATCCTTGTCAACTTCTTTAATCACTTCAAATTCATTTCCTCTAACATCATCATCATTATCACTATCATCACTTGAAGAAGAACTTTCTTCATTTTTAGATTCATCATCTTCTGTATATTCATCATCATCCTCAGATTCAGACTCAGACAGTCCTTGATGAACTTTTTTAATCAAATCGTTTAGAACAATTGGTTCATCATCAATCAAATGAAAATGATCTTCATCTAAATATTCTGAGCACCTGTCATAATAGCAAGTCTTTTGTACACGGTTTCAGTCAGGTGCTCCAACATCAATCTTTCTCCACTTACTCCATATGCATGAAGATCAGGGTATTCTTCATTTATAATCAGCTGCAGAAATCTGGGATACATCAAGTATTTATTCTTGATTCCTTTTTCCATATTAAAAATAAAGCCTTTCATGATCCATATTGCTATATTAAACCTTTTGTTAGTGGCAACAACTACAATAAGAGATGCAATATCCACAGGGAATGAGTTCCATCCTGCAATCCTCTTAGACATACCATGTTGAAAGATATAACACAGGAGCTTCCAGTGATTATATACTCTAGCTCTAAAAAAATGTTTCTTAGGCTAGTGATCTGGATGTCCCATAGCCATAAATGTGTGTCTTCACTCATCAAATGTATGTTCAGCCAGATCTTAAGGATCATTATCACCCACCCTTAGAGCTTCTCTAATTGACTGCTCAGAAACCTCAATCATACGATAACTAGTGATAAAACCTCTGACAACTTTCCTTCCTGCATCATCTCTTGCAATTTCTACAGCTCTCTAAAATCTTTTGATAAGCCGAGCATAAATAAGCGGTTGAGCACTCATGGTGTACACATACTTCGTTCTCAACAAGAAATCTGATCATTTCTTCATAACCAACCGCTTCCCGAACATCCTCATTTAGAAAGGTTGCTATATTGTGCTTAGGCTCAAACTTATGATCTGCCATCTGTTTACATTGAACAAAATATTAATCACATTTGAATTACAATGATTTCAATCATATTTTATGTTATCAATTTTGAACCAATAACACTTAAAAATTTTCTAAGTGATTTGTACAACCCATTACATAAACAGAGCATGTACTTGTTACAAATTTGAATTAGCACATTTCTAATTAAACCAAGTAATACACCATGAAACATGAACATAGTTTGAGTTTCAATTGAGTTAGCACATTTTAAGTTTTAAAGCTTAAACAATTCACACTTAAAATTTCTAAGTATTGAATACACTCTACAATAAGCATAGCACATTCAAGTTTAAGTTTAAAAGATTTAAAGTGGTGTTAAATCAAGTAAAACCTTCTCAATACCAGTTGAACAGGTGAATTATGATGATTGACACACTAATTTTGATAAAACAAATTGAAATGATTGTTCAGTTCTTGTTCTTATGAACCGTATGATGAACATAGAATCATCAAGAACACAAGTCAATGAAATTTTGATTCTCACAATCTATTCAAAAACATGACATAACAACTAATTGATGTTCAATTTTAACTACCATAACACAATTAAATCAAAGATTACAAGAGTCTAAACACCTAAAGTTCGAACACCTTAATAGAGGTTAAACACCCAATCAAAGACTAAATCAGGTAATGAAATCTGATGTTATAAGATCAAAATGATGTTTAGATTCAGTGACTATACCTATATATCACACGGATTAATAAGTAACAATCAATTGATGTGAATATGAGTGTATCGGGTGAAGAATGAGTGTAACAGAGAGCTTGAGTGTGTGAAAAATGATAAACACTACCAAGTGTTGAATATATATATATAAGTGTAAAAAGCCTTACGTGCATGAGAACTGTGAAGGCATATGACTACTGTTAAGACGCATGAGGCTTGGACGCCTTTGCATACTTAGCCACATTTCATAAGAATTCTTCAGATGCATGAGCATTGTTCAAGCGCTTGCGCACTGTTTAGGTACATGGCTCGACAGAAACGCCCACACTTAGTCATTTTCCATGAAACAACAGTTCATATTAGAACTGTTTAGGTGCATGAGTCTCATATAACTTCAACACTTAGAATATTTTCAACATCACCAGACGTCTGAGCAGCTTGCAAGTTTTAACACTTTTTAGGCGCATGGGATCCTGTTGAAACGCCCAACACTTAGAGAAAACATCATATTCAAACATCTACCCACATTGAAAATTCTGGAACTTTTCAGGTGCATGAGATTAAGCTGATATGCCCAACACAACCATTTTTAGCAACATGACCATTGTTTAGGCGCACTGACTTAAACAAAATGCCCAACACTTGGACAAATTCCTAAAATTTATCATACTCCTTATTTAGCCTTTTGAGCACTATTCAGACACATGAGAAACCTTTCATCAGTTTGACACTTGGAAATTTTTGCAACATCCATCTGAACACTGTTTATGCACATTACCACTGTTCATGCACATTATCTCAACACATAGTCAAATTTTGACTATCTCCCAAGATGAACATTAATTACCCTCAAATTTAACAATATCAAATTGTCACACCCTCAATTTCCACAAACGGGGTTTTACCGTTAGGCGTGTGACATACCAGGATCTCAGACACAGTCATATCGAACGACACTATATGAATTTAAAATAAACATTTGGCTTCATTCAACAGAACATAGACAAAGTTTACAATAATGCGGAAGCGTGTACAAAAGTTGTAAATCCATTACAATACTGTTACAATAGCCATGTTTAAACAAATTGTTCAATGCTGAAAATTAACTAGATGAATGCATGTCCTGAGTGCGTTTCCTGAAGCGTGCCTCAAAAGCTTAAGCATTCCTGTGACCTGA
>BJCO01744287.1:0-17589 GCA_018326465.1 Flaveria floridana | reverse complement strand
AGACTGGGAGGTCCGGGTGGCGTGCTGAAGAGTCAGCTCGTGGCGACGGACGGTCTTCAAGATCTCATCCAGTGCTGCATCAGAGGGTCCTACGTCACTTGCCCGGCGGCTAGACTGGGAGTACCTATCACCAGCCAGTACGCTAGGGCCGTCATACTACTGTGCCTCGGTGGCATCCAGGGCTCATCATGTGGGTGATATCGAAGTAGGTCAAACAGTGGTGGTGCAGGTATAGGATTCCTAACAGGTGGTGGAGGAGGAGGTGGCATCCTAAACGAGACTGAAGGTCCAGGCCTAGCACTCTTGCGTGGACGGGTGACAACACGTGTACCCCTATTCCCGATAGGTGGAATAGGCGAGTGGGCAGAAGCAGCAATGTGTGAGAATGGGAGCGCGTCCGGCTCCTGGAAGGTGTTGTTGAGGAAGAGTCCTCAGAAGCTTCAGTGTCATCCGATGTAACGGATATCCATCCTGGGTGTCCGCATCTCCGGAGATATGCCTCATACTCAGTCTGAGGCTTCGCCCTTCTAAGGGTCCCAATAGGAGCAGTCTCATTATTAGGGTGTGTAGGCGCCTTACCTTTATCAGCCATAGTCTTTGTGTCCTGTAAGGAAACATCATGAGTAATTTGGTTTCTCATAGCTCATGGTTATAATAATAATAGTACTAGTAATAGTAGTAATGGCAGTGGTATTAGATACTCTAACATATCATTTGTCAATGATATCAAAATCAATAATCTCTTTAAATAGTATCAGATAACATAGTTCATCATAAAAATTTGCCTCTAATAGTTGAAAGACCCGTTTTTACGTTTAACCCGTTAGAATGCGTTTTTACCCGAATTTGACCATTTAAAAGCTCGTTTGACCAACATTTCAAATCCTTTAGGTCTTTTAACACTTAACTTACTGAAATGACATGATTTTTATAAATCTTATCCTTAAACCCCTTTTTCTTGGATTTTACCTAAAAAACGTCACCCGTTTTATACCCGTTTTTAGTTAAAACTCCATTTAAATTACTCCTTTGACCACTTAATTTACCCATTAACTCCAGAATACTTTACTAACCCTTAATGAGCCTGGAATTATCTTTAAAACTTATTTTCCTTATTTTCTTTATATTTTCTTTATTTTTCCAAGTTTTCGGGTCCCGAAATGACCAAAAGTTGTATAGTTTCATCACGACCCATGATTCTAGTCATCAACCATACCATATTCACTAAGTTTTACCCCAAAACTTTCTGAAATAGAGTTCCTAACCCACGGTTTAACCGTACCAAACAAAAACATTCAACAAAGTGTAGATCTTGCCTTCTAAGTCCATTACACATGTGTAAATCACCATTAGATGCATTCAAGCGTTACCAACTCCTATTATAATATTCAAAACAGGTTGTTAAAAGTCCCAAAAGTCGTTCATATGTATGTTTCAAGAGCAAGTTTGATGGGTTACAAGGCATGTATTTCAAGGAAGTATACATCACCCCAAAAGAGGGTTTTCATGGAGAAATCGGGTTCTACCCTTGGATTAGCCAACATAATCATGTGAGATACCTTTTGAGAAGTGGAAGGTTCCTCAAGAACAAAGTGATGATGTCGGGTTTCTGCTACAACCAAAAGAAGAAGTGTTTTTAAGAGTGAAAATGAAGGTAACACATGTTGTGACTTGTTGTGGTTTTAATGTGGCTTACCCTTAGTGTAACTCGCATTTTGGAGAGTTTAGAAGGCCAACACAAGCTGGAGAATCTCGAAGAATGGCTGGAGAACCTCGAACAAGGCTGAAAAAGTTGAACAAGATGAAGATGTGTATCCAAAGCTCACAAGACTTCACTTTGTAGGTTGTTTTGAGCTTGGCCGATGCTAGAGGTGTTGTGGTTCACGATTTTGGAGCTGAAGTGGAGAGGATTAGAGAGAGTTTGCAAGTGAGAGTGTGTGTGTTCAGCTGAAAATTTGAGAGAAAGAGGAAAGGGAGATGGAGTGTATGAAGTGGTATGAAGTGTTGCATGCAAGGTGAGTGGCTAGAAGGGAAGGTGGTGTAGAAGGGTGGTGAGTGGTGGAGAGGGAGGGCGGCCGATTTGGCTTTTAGTGGGGTTTCCATTTTGATTAAATTTTAATCAATTATTATTATTAGGTGGTATTAATTTATAATGTAGTGTATAAATATTAGTTAGTAGGTATTGTTAGTTGTTGTCATGTGCATGATTAGTCATGCATGAACCGAAAATTACAAGTGTGTGTGCATATGCACACATTTTAATTGTTTCAATTAGGATTTTGAATTCTACTTAGGGTGACTAATTAACATTCCTGGGCACTAAGTTTCTAGAATATAAAACTTGAAATAACTAAAATTCATAAAAATCACCTAAAATCATAGAAATGCAAATAATAGCAATTGATGATTCTAATTTCACTAATAGGGTTTGATTGTTTCTATTATTAGCACTCATAAGACGGATGATGATGTAAGTAAGTTAGGGTTAGAAAAGTGACCTTGAGGCCGGTTGTCACAAAGGGCGGCACCGACGTCACCAACTCCGACAATAATGACGTCCATACCTATAAGTCGATATCATAGGGCTTTACCATCGCATGCAGTGACTTGTTGCCGCTTGTCCTTACTCTTATCAGTTGTAGGATGAAGAGATTTAGCTTCCTGAAGGTTGAAGTTGTTAAATCCACAACCTAGATCCGCCACCTACATCGCCAATGATCATAGCTTCCACAACAAAACTCACCTCCGACGACGCTGTGGTTGAGATCGGGAACAAAGTTGTGGTTTGTCGTGCGAGTCGCAACAACTCTGTTCACCGTTGTCGCTGTTGTAGCACCGCTATGGAAGCGCAAGTGGTGTTCCCTCCCTCCCTCTCTCTATTTCGGTTGAAAATGGAATGTGGCTTTGCGTTGGAGAAAACAACAATATTTCATCTTTTTTATTTTTTTAATATTAGTTGTCCTACACTTAATTATTATCTGCTTGTACATTACTGTAACAATTTTTGTACTATACTGTAGCTATCACTTTTCTTTTATATAGAGAAGTAATTGTCATAAATTAGACTGTAACATCCCATACACTTTCTTTACATATTCACATCTCTAAAAAAATATAGATTTTATTAAAAATTGGTTCTTTATTAAGCCTACGATTAAATTTAAATCTAAAAAGTGGATGTGATATATTTCATATATAATAAAATGAGATTTGTAACTCATGAAACATAGTAGGGTAATTTGTCATATTTTTTTAAGAAAAAAGTGGATGGAGAAAAAAAGATCTTCGATGAAAATTTGCAGCAAAAAACAACACCCGAGAATCAAACCCGAGCGAGATGAGATTGAATGGTGCGCACTTAAAGCTGTGGCAATCACCCCTTAAATTAAAAGAAAAGATTAACAAATAAACAACTATTTTCCTTTATAAACTTGTAAAGTTATGTATTTACTCAAAACACTAGTTTTGAAGATATAATGTACAATGCTATTCAAACATAATTTGAGGAAATATGTATACAAATTTAGAAAGTGATATATGAAATTATCCTTAAAAGAAATTACAGTTCAATCATTGGTTGTCTCACAACCAAATAATATTCATCAAAGTTTATAATTCATATTCATATAATCAATATTATTATGCTTACACAACATATCTTATTATCTTTTATCAAACTAAAATATTTGTTTGTTTGTTTGTTTTCATTTAGCTAAGGACTATTTGAAAACCTATTAATAATTCCATTAAAAATCATCTTAATCGTTAAATGTATGGTACACTTAAAAAACAAATCTTAATAATTCATGAAGTCTTAATAACTAAATTTAAAAAAACATACATTATATCAATCAAACCTTCTAATAACATAACATTTTTAAACAATCTTTAAATCACGCACTCAATACTACTACTCATAACTCCAAAGCACAAATCAACATAGCAAAAGAGAATATACATTTAAATCACGCACTCAATAATATCATATCATATGATTAATGTAATTACTCACTAAAATTTTTGTTAAACACACACATGGGCACGGAGTATAGTGTGGGCCGGGTGTGGCCCGTCCCTTCTTTTTTACGTCAGTAGTGTTAAATTTTGGCTCAATAGTGTAAATTTTCGTTTTGATAGTGTAAAAATTTTAATATATATAAATTTTGTCTCTCTTAAAATAATTTACTTTTACCCACTCCCCTTATGATATGACTCAACCTCCGCCGCATCAAAATTCATCCGCATCCAAATTCATCCGCATCCAAATTCATCCGCATCCAAATTCATCGTTCTCCCATCTTTATATATAATAAAAGAAAAGGGTTTTGCTACTTGTCGTCATATTAAACACCCTTTAACACATGTCAAATTCTTAAACAAATATTGACACTTGTTATCATATTAAACACTTATTTAAACTTTAAAAATTTCTTTTAATTTGTTTCCCTAAAATAAAAAGTTTCTAAAGTTTGAATTAATATCATTTTTATTTTATATTGAAATAAATGTTAAAATGGAAATCATTATTTGTATTCCTCAAAATTTATTTTGAGAAAATAAAAAGACATTTTGTAATATATGTCATTCATACAACGAAAAGTTGTTTTAATGAAAATTTTGCATCCCTTAAATTTCACATCCTTATATATCATTCTTATATATTATTCTTATATATTAGAAGATTATTAATATTAGTTCTTAATTTCTAATTATAAATATTCGTTATTTTAGTTATTTCAATCCGTGTAACACACGGGACGTTAGACTAGTAATGTATACAACAAAACAGTGAAACACACGACTTAACAAAAACTCAGAGCTTCCGACAATTGCCGTCTATCACCAATGCTGAAAAAACTCCGGTCACGGCGGCGACCCCGCTCCGCCACCCACATCTGCACCCTAATCGCCGCCCTCCTCCTCCTCCTCTCCGCCACCACCCTCTACCTCCGCCTCAGCTCCGACCACCGCCACCACCACCACCACCACCGTCACTCCGACCAACTCACCTTCGACCCCCTCCTCGACGACATCGACCCCGCCGACCGCAACTCCTCCGAAGAACAGATCGACATCCTCGACGACAACCCCCACGACGACCCAGATTCCGAAGAAGAAATCCTCACACGCTTAGACGCCGAAGAAGACGGAACAGATGAATCTAGGGTTTCGAAATACTATTTCGATCATCTACAAGGCGTGATCCGTCGTTCGTTTGATAAGCGATCGATCGATCAGTGGGAGGATTACGCTGCTTTCGATTCGAATTGGGATGATAGTCGTTCAATGAGTCTCAATTTAGCGTTTAGTTCGGATGATTTCGCGTTGGATGATCACGTGAGGAGGAAATTGGGGGAAGTTAAAGGGGTGGAGGATGCGCTTTTGTTGACGGTGGGGGGTAGGGTTTCGCCCTTGAAGGAAGGTTGGGGGAATTGGTTTGAGAAGAAGAGTGATTTCTTGCGACGTGATCGCATGTTCAAGTCGAATCTCGAGATGTTGAATCCGTTGAATCATCCGTTTTTGCAAGATCCTGATGGGGTTGGAGTTGCAGGTCTGACGAAAGGAGATAAGATGATTCAGAAGCGTATAATGAATGAATTCAAGAAGGTGCCTTTCGTTAGTAAGAACATTGTATCAAAATCGAAGCTTGAGGGCGAACAAGATAGCAAGACTGAGGTTAAGATCGCGGAGCGAAGAACTTTGGATGATGGTGTGATTAGTAAAGATGAGAGGGTTCAACAGGTTGTGGATAAAGGGAGTGAGTTTAGGACTACTAGTGATGAGGTGAAATCTGAATTTTCGGGTCAAATTTATGCGGATGGGAAGAGATGGGGTTATTTTCCTGGTTTGCATTCGCGTTTGTCTTTCTCGAATTTCATGGATGCTTTCTTTAGGAAAGGGAAGTGCGCGTTGAGAGTTTTTATGGTGTGGAACTCGCCGCCATGGATGTTTAGTGTTAGACATCAACGCGGGCTTGAGAGTCTGTTGTTCCACCATCCGGATGCTTGTGTTGTGGTTTTTTCTGAAACATTGGAGCTCAATTTCTTTGATGGTTTTGTAAAAGATGGGTAATTTTTCACTTCATAGCCAATTCTCTCTTTAAAGTGGATTTTTTGAGTTTGTTCATTACAATGTAGTTGCTTACCTCATCTTAAACATTAATTTGTTCTGCAGTTTCAAGGTTGCTGTTGCTATGCCAAATCTTGATGAGTTGCTGAAAGACACACCAACCCATGAATTTGCTTCTGTCTGGTTTGAATGGAGGAAGACAAAGTTTTATCCTACTCATTATAGCGAGCTTATCCGCCTGGCTGCACTTTACAAGTAATCAAATTTTAATGACCCTAATTGAATATTGCTTTTTCCGTTACATTAAGTTGCCATAAGTTTAATTTTTTAGGAGCCTTGGTTTAAAAAAGGGGAGCAATGTGCACTAGGGCGAATGGGAAAACGTCTCAGGGCCTTGAGGTGGTTCCACATGCACATTTGGGTTAGGGTCTTTAGGAGTTAGGAGGTTGATATGTAAAAACAACCAAGGGGATAAATAGATTATGAGTCATTTACTTGATATAAGGTTGATATGTAAAAGAGATGAGGCAGATGTAACCTTTGGTTGTACATAAAGCTTAGTTGGTTGTGCATAGAGGTTGCAACACCTTGCTTAGGTGAAGCTCTCGCCTCACGCCTCCGGTTTCAGGACGTAAACACCTCAGAGCACCTCGTACTTTTCAAAACCAAGTTAGGAGCTTATTAGTTGAAAATATTTGTCGCTAATGTTTGATTTTGCGTTGCCAGGAGCTTACTACATTTTCTTTGTTGTAATCAGATATGGTGGGATCTACCTTGATTCAGATGTCATAGTGATGAAACCACTTTATTCTCTATCTAATATGGTGGGCTTAGAGGATGAATCATCTGCAAATCACTTGAATGGAGCTGTGATGGCATTTAGAAAGCACAGGTATTCTAACTAGCATCTTTGTGTTGCTTATTCCTATTTCTGTATCAACTAAACAGATAAAATGTATCAAATTTCTTGTGCATCTTCTAAGTTCTTTACAATTGTGCACAGTCCGTTTATAATGGAGTGCTTGATGGAGTTCTATGCAAGTTATGACGATACAAACTTAAGGTGGAACGGAGCTGATCTTTTGACTAGAGTTGGAAGTAAGTTTCTGCGCGAAGAAAACAGGCTCAAGAACCAGATGGAACTGAAACTGCAACCCTTCTTTGCTTTCTTTCCTATAAGTCGTGAGAATATCACGCGGTATGAACAACTTGCGCTTGTATCTTTTTTATTTTGTTCATTTTACAAGTGCCTTGATACCTGTGTTTTTTTTAAACAGATATTTCACCCAACCTGCAACAGATGCTGAAAATTCTGATCAAGATGTTCTATATCAAAAGATTCTTGATGAGGCATTAGTATTTCATTTCTGGAACAGCTTAACGTCTGGTCTAGTTCCTGAGCCCGAGAGCCTAGCAGCCAGACTTATTGACCAACATTGTATCCGTTGTTCTGATATGTTGTAAATTTTGATCGCGTATTTCACCAGCAATGAGTTATACTTCTCACATTATAAGTTATTGCTGATTATGTCAATGACTTGTAAATCTGGGGTAAAGGCCTGCGAGAGTTCATGATCGCGCGGCGTTGGTGTTGGGAATGACATATAGACAGGATCAGTGCAATGTTTTCTGCAGTTTAGCCTGTGTAATCATCAACTGGATTTCTCCCTGAGGTACAAATATTATTGAATTTTAGCTTAATGAAGTCATTTTTTCCATTGAAAATGTCTGTGTCATTACTAGTTAGTGTCAGTCTCTTAATTTCATAAGATATTATGAGATTTTATAATTTGCAAGTGTCTTTAAACTTATTTGTTTTACCAGTTCTACTGTAAAGTTGGAACCTCTCAAAAGTGATGATACGGGATTTTATCATCCGTTATAGGCTCGTTTTGGGGTGGGTTTTGTATCCAGTTGTATAACCGTATCTCATTTCCATCGGGTGCTCGATTACTCGTTATGTGTCGCGTTTACAAGTTTTCTTAGATGTTTTGACGATTTTTCTTTTTATGTTACATATTACATTGACATGTGTGTCACTATTATTCTTAAAACATTTGGAGCTAGAGGTTTTATTGGAAATTGTTTTTCTACCTTCAGGATAGAGGAATGACTTGCAATCATTATATCTCTTCCAGATCCTACACATAGTCAGACTATGTGTGAGATATACTTGGTTTGTTTATTTGTTTGTTTGATACATAAATTGTTTATGTGCTTTGTTAAGTCTTACCTGTTAGGTGCAAGTTTATAAATGTTACATGTTTAAGTTAATTGTTTTGTATTTTGTAACAAGTTTGAGTTCTAACTAGTTTACAGTTTTACGAAGTACAATGATTATTCATGTAATTTACTTAAAGATCAATCCCTTATCCCTTGTTCTTTCCCCTCTTTTTTCCAATCAAGATTCTGTTTATGTTGACGTAATGCCAAGGCCATTAGGATAAGATCGAGTTGATGCATCAATTGGATTCTCCGATGGACCAATTAGCTTGACAGTAAAATCCTACCGAACTTCTATCTCCAATCCTAGATTGTATCTACAAAACAATAAACGTGTTAAGGCATCATAAGGAACACGAAGTGGGTGTTTTTTGTGATAAGCCTCCGGTATGAGAATCAGTTGTTTAATGAGGGAGAAAGCTTAATATAGATGATGACAAGCATGTGTGAGTATAATGTAAGAGCATAAGAATGTTTTGCCTCGCCCCTTTCTATTTATAGTGTATGGACCAGGGCTGTACTCTTGCTCTTGCATGGTGATTTGTGGATTCCACAGGAATGTCATGCGGTTGTTACAATAGTCTGCTATTGGTGAGGATGACATCTTCTTAGGTGTGTCACACGAAATAGACACAAGGGATATATCATTACCTCAATTGTAGTGTATTAAATTCAAAAATTTTAGATCGACTCAAAGTCGTTTGTCCAAAAATCGTTGAGGCGTGTTTGGTGGATCGAAATTGCTAGGAATGTAAATGCAAATTCTTCAGTTATGAAGTGACCCCTTGACAGTTAATTCGGATATTAATGAGGGTATTGGAGTTTTAAACTCGTCAGAATACTATTAAGTTTGACTTTTATCACAATGAACAAAGAGAGGGATTGAGGGTTTTGAGTGTCATACTACATCTAGATGAGATCGGTTATTAGAGCTCAAGAGTAGCAACCTCAAATGATCAATTATGTATCCGCTAAAGTTCTCTTATTATAATATTATGTCTGTGCTAGAGTTCTCTTGAGTCATCGAATAACTGTTTGGAAAGGAGAGGGGAAATGAGGTGCAACAATGGGAACAAAAGGGGGTGGGTTTTCTATTTTTCAAGAAAATTACATAAAAAGGGCAAAAATAGTTATATATACAAGGGCTGATAGAAATTTAAACAGAGGTCAATGTTAACTTTACAAAATAAAAACACTAACTCAAACATGTAGCTATTTAAACTTACTTTTGCAAGTAACTGGTTTTGATAACAGTTTTAATAAACCAAACATATATCACCTAATACCATACCCATATCTAAACTTTTTAAAAAAAATGTATTTAATCACCTGCCTAGTTCCATACCAATATACTTATCTTTTTTGTTTCTTGTTCTTGTTTCGGTTTCTCGTCCAATTTAAGTTCTACTTTTTAACCTCACCCCACAACGAAGGCTGTTTAGAAACTATTTAGAACTAATGAACTTTTGAAAAACACCTTTATGTATGTATAATAAAGCACAAGTCACTTCAAGACAACAAGGCTTCTAAACCTAAGGCCTATGGATGATACACAAACATCAAGTACACGAACACGACAATGAGAAATTCAGATCAATTTACATTAAAACCGATTACACATATATCAATGATGAACTGTGCGTTTATACAAAATATCTCACAAAAAGGAAAACGCAACAATAGCACCCTATGTACAACCATCATTATGACACCTAGTGGCGACATTTCTTAAAACACAAGTATAACCTTCAGAAGATCAAATGTTTAAACATCAAAATTCACATATTTGTACAAGCAACAGAGCTCAACGCCTCAACATAACCAATCCAAAAGAGCAGATTTTGACAAATCAAAAAAATAAGTTTTCATATTCCAACATCAGAAGCTGAGCTTTGAGTCAAAAATGCTCAGCTCAATGTGTTCCGACTATTACAGCCTTTTGTTAACATTCAACAAAACTAGCATAATGCAAGCAGGTTAGTGTTTCTATTTCCAGTTAACGCTATAAAGTTCAAAAAATTGTCACCTTTTGCATCCACAAAACGCCATCTTTATACTTTATATGCTACATGTGCTTGCAGATCACCACTCGATCCAACCACACATCTTTTGGTCATTCCTGGGTAAAGCCACCGGGATTGCTTCCACACAGACATCCGACACTAGACGGTCACTTTCTGCATTTACATCTCCTTCGTTACGACTTTTTTGGCATTCAGAGATAGACATATGCTGGCTTTCAAGTAAATGTGATGTATTGTTGTCATCTTTGGAAGGTGAACTTTCATCAGAAGTTGGCATCATATTTAAATCAATAAGTTTGGTTGATGCATCAACTCTCTTTAAGCTTTCAAGTACTCTTTTCGTTGAATTACTGTCATCAGGTGTGTTTTCAAGAGAGGCTGGCACTGCTATTGTTGATACGCTATAGTTTTCAGAAAGTGTATTTTCAACCTTTTCTGAGGTTTCAACTACTTTCATTGAAACACTATTGTTTTCAGGAAGTGTATTTTCATGAGCACTAACACCATCAGAAATAAGTTTCTGTTCAACAAAAGCAGGCCGAATCAGTTTCCGTCGCTTACCAGGCATAGCTGTTAACTGATCAGTTTCAACGGGAACCATGTCTGATGTGGCGCATACCAAGCCTTCAGAGCTCTCTTGGGATGTACCATTAATTCTCTTGTTTGATCTCTTACGACGCTTGAAATCCACGAGTCTGGTCTCCCGCAATACTGATTCACCTTCAACTTCATATTCCACACCAGCATCAACTTCCAAATTCACATCTGGAAACTCATAATCTTTAATCTTACTATCCAGGGAGTTATCAGGTTCTTGTTTAATAACAGGGATGCTTTTTCCAGTTGTTTTTATCGGGTTACTCACAACCTTTTCCAACATTTGCATAACTTTGTCAACTGATGCATTTAACCCGTGTTTTTCATCTGTTTCAAAAGCTTGTTCTTTCTTCACATTCGACGTTAAACGAGAGAACACACTACCTCTCTTATTAGTAGTACCAAACGTATGCATCTTTTCATGTTTTTCACGAAAACTTTTGCCGTTATCAATTGAATCCACTTCATGCACACGTCGACCAGCATCAGATGATGAAATTTTTCTGGAAATAAACTTGGGATATATAGAACTTTGTGAACCAGGATCATCGAGATACCGAAGTGACCCTTCATCATGTGAGTAATACGGAAGTAATTTACTCTCAGAAATTTTCTCAGGACTAGGGTAAAACGAGCAATCATTAGCAATGGGAATAAAACTCGACCCGTCACCAAAACAAGGACTAAGCTGGATATCAGGAACATCAATCCTTGTAGGATCATGATTTGAATAAGCATTTTGGTTAAAAGAAGAAAAAACATGATTAGTCAAAGGGCGCTCATTCCGAGTTTTCCAGAAGCCTTCTCTAAATTTATATTCATCTTGCAATCTATTATAATCAATAATATCTTTGTTTTCACCATCCATCAGAAAGTCACTGCTTCCAACACCAATTTCATCAAGGTGCTTTACATGATATTTTCTGAAAACCGGAGTGTAACCATCTTCAATATTGTTTTCCCTAAGGTCATGGTGTTTTCCTAGTATGTCATTCCAACCATAATCACCAATTTCATCAAGGTGCTTTCCATGATGTTCGCTAAAAACAGGTGTGTAACCATCTTCAATAATTTTTTTCCTAAGATCATGGTGTTTTCCTAGTATGTCATTCCGAGCACAAGCACCAATTTCATCAAGGTGCTTTCCATGATATTTGCTGAAAACCGGCATGTAACCATCTTCAATAACTTTTTCCCTAAAATTATGGTGTTTTCCTACTACGTCATTCCTACCACAATCACCAATTTCATCAAGGTGCTTTCCATGATGTGTGCTGAGAACCGGCGTGTAACCATCTTCAATAACTTTTCCCCTAAGATCATGGTGTATTTCTAGTACGTCATTCCTACCACAATCACCAATTTTATCAAGGCGCTTACCATGATGTTTGCTGAAAACCGGCATGTAACCATCTTCAATAATTTTTCCCCTAAGATCATGGTGTTTTCCTAATATGTCATTCCTACCAAAATCATCAAACTCATCACTTTCTGTCATATAATGTGAAAAAAACTCTTCCCTTTCATCTTTCTGACTAGAATCTATAATATGTTTGTTTATATACATATCATCATCTACTTCTTTAACTTCATCACCCCTAAAGTCACAGCTGTCAAATCTTATCCTATGTCTAATGTCCTTCCTACGGTCACTAGATCTTGGATTTTCCTCGTCTGATATGTCATCATATCTCCAGATATTTCTCTCTGGATGGTTCTTGGAGATAGATTTTGAACAAAAAAGCTTCATGAGTTTACTTACCTGAAAAATTAAAAGCAAGGAGAATAAACAAAAAATGATAACATTTAGAGAATACATCATAACAACATAGAATATTAGAATCAATGCCCTAGCATAGAGATACCTGCTTTTTATTCAAACCAAAGTGGAACTTCTTCTTTGAGAAGTAATTATCCTTGATCACGCCCTGAAACTCATGTTCAGCTAGTGGGCTACAATCCCAGACCGTTGTAAAACGAACCTACATTATAAACAAAACCAAATGAAAGTAAAATAAAAATTAAAACAAGATAGATGTTCTAGACCTGACTAATGTTTAACTTTACATGACCTTTGGCATTCCAGTTGTTTAATTAAATTTTCGTACCTTTATTCACCTAAATCATCAAATAGCATTACCCTTGTTTGACTAAGTTCCAGTAGCTTTACTTACCTAAATTATTATTAACAACTTATTTTATAAAGGTAAAAATAATAGAAAATAAGAAATAGACCTGACTACATGTCCTACTCAATGTTAATTGCCTGCATTAGTTTTCAATTTGCAGTGCAAGTTGCAAAGAAGCAATGCATGACTTAAACAAGTGACCTCACTAAACTCAATATTTTTTAATGTGCATATCATGAAACTAAAATCAAGCAACCAAGACATTTTAGCCTTATAGATGCCGATACCTGTGCAGGGAAGTGCTTTCCTGATGATCTGAAAGCTTTGGGCTCTAAATTCATACCACCATCACACGTAGCACGAAATACACCATATAGTAATCTCCTTTCAAACTCAAAAAGGAAAAGTGTCATTCCTTTTCTTACGTGCAACACAAAATTGGACAAACCTGATGGTAGTCCAAACAACTTCCTTTCTAAACACTCTTCCTTTGTTTCAACATTTGACATAAATATCGCACCGCTTTCTGGAATCTCCCCATGAACAGAGTTACCTTTATAACCCATCTCCTCTGTGAACTACCAATATATTATGTCCAGCTTGTAGAGTAGTAGTCAGGAAGAGAAGAAGAAAAATGGACCATAAAATCAAGCACCTCATGAGATTTACAATCTATTTAATTTATAACTTGTTTTCCATTCAACATACTGGTTCTTGCAATTAGCACAAAATACAATCTAAAGAAAAAAAAAATCCAATCACATGATCTTTAATCAATTCTAAACTATAACCAACAGATAATCACACTGCAGTTTTATCAGAAACTTGGCTTTAAAAGGCACGAGACACTCCGAGGCATTTAGGTCCCAAAAGCCCAAGCACGAGCCGCTAGAAGAAAGCTTCACGGTATCATACAGTATCTATAAACCAACTGTAGATAATATAATATCATAATATTTACTAATTTGTGAATCAATGAGCACCAAAAGTAACATAATAAAAAAAGCTCCATGTACAACCTAAAAGCCTTTCTCTATAACCTAAAGCTTGTTTCTTAATCCCCAGCCCAGGTGCTTGCATCTTAATAGCAGATTCAGTTCAATATCACTTCAATTAGAAAAATCAAAGGCAAAGAAATCAGTTCTATTGACAAAATCCTGTGTTTTCTTCCCATACAATTTGAAAAACATCCGTCAGTTTTAGTCCGATTGTCAAAATCAAATGTTTCTTATTTATATAACGTTTTGGATTGATCAACTAACAACCACCTCCATAAACAAACAAGCAAATACATCAACAAAGTTATGAGGGGAAGATACTTGCTACAAAAAGAACACATAAATTTCAGTTTCACATCACAAAAACCTACCAGAAACCGATTCACAACCATAAACAACAAATCCAGTAATCCTCAACCAAAACTAACAATACAACAATCCACAACGACAATCACGATGCACGTATAACCAACAGGCAATCAACAAAACCGCTAAATCAACAAACAAAACCACAAAAAACGTCGGAAATGAAACCCTAAGTGATACATGAAGAATAAAACGGTGATATTGATGTTGAATCGCAGCAATCGGAATAGAATATAAAGTAGGTAAGTAGCGAAATGAAGAAGAAGAAGAAAAAAGCGATATAATTAGGTTTTCACCGATTAGAAGACGTAGAGGCCAGCGGAAGTAAGTTGTTGATGCACGAAACAAACTGGTGGAAACCGTATTGTATGGTAGATTTATATTATAGGTGAAGACGATGGGGCGAACCGTCTGGAGCGAATGTGGATCCGATGGTATTTGAATATGAAATGATAATATTAATATTATCCGATGATAATATTAATATCTCACCGTCTTGTGCGGATGGTAAGTTAGAAAAAAAACGAAGTTACACAAATGGCCCTTCAACTAAGACCGAATGGTCTCGAAGGAGGAGACTGTACATGTAGGATGTGATGATTTTATTCTAATAAACTTTGAATGAAGGTTTATTGTTTATGAGAGGGAATGCAACCGCAAGGAGTGTTCTACGTGAGTTTAGGTGTTTCTTTAGTGTTTGATTTGATTGATGGTGATGGGAGGATGATATAATAAACGGGTTTTTGGAACTGGAATGTGAGGATGGGTGGGTTTATAACGAGGTACTGTCGGTGGTGGTTGTGAAGGAGGAAGCGAGTGACAATTCCCTCAAGTATTTATAATTATAATAATATTAGACAACTATAGTTATTATAGTGAATTATAAGGTGCAAGAATAAAACGTAAAATAGTTATTTTAAGACAAATATGCTTTTCAGAGGTTGAATATGTGAATATGAAGAACATGTGTGATACTTAAGAACCAAATTTAAAATGTGCGATATACCCCGCAAGAATCACTAGTGTATTTTTTTCTTAAATATTATAAAATGTCACACCTATTAAAATGCAATCAAAATAAGTTTGCTTATAGGATATTGTGATAATCTCAATAAACCTTATGTTTTAACTTCATAGGGTTCTAAATGTTTTCGTTATAGGTTTCTAGATTCATAGAATCACAAAAGCAACCATTTTTCTGCACGTGTTGACACTTATGGTCAATTCTAAAATAAAAAATAACTTCACCTATCTAGCTGTAAGATATGTGCATTCTTGATCGAGTATCTAGTTTTGCTTGCATAACAAACTTAAATCTCATGAGATGGTTGTTTTGTTTACTACTTGATTTGCGTTCATTACGTTCTCACAAATTCACCATCGTGAGCCAACTTTTCTCTTGTATTATAAACGTTGGGTGCTAAATGAATGTTTTCTATGTGTGGTAGCTGAAATACATAATAATAAAAACTAAATGGTATGATGAAAAGAATGAAAGAATACAAGTGTGTGAAATAAAAAAAATGTAAGTGGAGTTGTGGTGTGAGAAATAATAGCACTAACAATGTTGCCACTATTATCGGAGATCATCACCCACTCAACCAACAATAGTACAAGTACCCCTAAGTCCCTCACTTCCTTTGTACGTTATGCTTTACAACTGAAATTTGTCCTTTGTTATTTTTGTGGGGCTGGAAACTCTACAAAGCCCGACAAAGAACTCTATTTTGACGAGTCTGTTTTAAAGAATGTGTTATTTTAGTCGGACTAATAATTCGTTTTCCAGTTGGGATCGCGCTCCAACTCCCCCAGTAGGAAACCTACAACTTGGAAAAGCCACCGGCTAAACTTTGAATATTTTTGTTTAACGTGAGACTTAAACCCAACTACTCAAGACCTTCACGTATTTATATGTCTTGAGGTACGTCACTTTAATCACTTGAGCTATAATCATTGGTGATATATAGCTCTATTAAGCCCGATCAATAGCTCTATTAAGCCCGATCAATAGCTCTATTGTAGTATTGATGATTTTTTGTGAAGTTAGTTATGGTAGGTTGAAAATGTTCACTATTATTTTAATTTCTTATCTACTTATTTTGAAGATATAAAGATGATTTGAATGCGGATATTCTAGTATCACGTAGATAAAATTGTTGTGAGTGGATTATTGATTGATAAATAATATTCTCAGCAAAATTCATAAAGTGATTTTAAGTTGTATACTTGTATGTGAATATAGATTTCATGGTTGTTATCATGTGATTTAAAGTTGGTGAGTTCGAGTCATGAAACAACCACTTACAGAAATACAGAATAAGGATACGTACATCAGGCCCAACGTAGCCTGACACCCCGGGATTACGCATGTAAGCATCTTGCGCTCGAGTTTCCTCTTATCTATACTATATATAAAGCATATGTATAATACCCATAAAAAAAACTGCTTTCTTCTCCACCACCGTGACCCACAATCCCATCTTCCTCCCCATGTTTCTCGGCAACTTTCCACGCCAAATCGCACTAAACCCTGAAGATAATCATAATTAATACAGCACTAACGAATTATTAGTCATTTATAACCTGTCTTCAAGATCAATTTCATCAAAAATCAACAAAAACAAACCATTCGAACTCCACGAAGTCGCGGACCTGCAACACAATGTAAATCCCATCTCTGATCGATTTCAATAGGATTTGATAAGGGGTTTTTGTTTGTAATCAACATACGAAACTTCCTACCAATTTAATTTGGTTTTCATCAAGGATTGGTCACCATCGAGCACCATCTGAGCCGCGACCTGTTCTTGATTGAGTTCATCACCGATTCATCATCATACGGGTAATTGAACACACCCACACACTCGTTTTTATCTAGGGATCAAAAGCCCCATGATCTTCGGGGTTAACAACAATGATTCGGCTGTCAATTGGATTGGAATCGGTTTTAGGGCTCATATGGGTTTGGGGATCGTTTGTAACATTGGTTAAAAGAACTAAAAACCAATACAGGCTAGGCACAGGCGCCCTAGCCTGCTGGTTAAAGCGAAAGAGGGATGGGCAGGAGGTCACGGGTTCGAACCCGAGCTCCTGCCATGTATTTTTTTAAAGCCCTATTTAACCTTTAAAAATTACAGAAAAATTCTCAAAAATTATAAAAATCCTTTTATAAGCTCTGTTTAT